>CM064538.1:16769833-17077333 GCA_032716605.1 Paralithodes platypus | reverse complement strand
GGATGAGGATAAACGTATTAAAACAGTTGGCTGAATGGGGCCGAATGGCTACAAGCCAGGGAAAGAGAGAAAAGGAGAGAAAGATAAAAAAATCCAGTGATCCCCCTTAAGGGGAGATTTCCACCTGGAGGATTTTTTTCTGAACCTCTTTCTCCCTCATGTTTAACCCCATTGCTTGTGAGATTTAAAGACGCTTGCCCCATTAGTTTGGCGATTTTAAGAACCCTCGCTCCATTTCTGTCAATTTTAAGACCATTCGTGCCATTTAGGTGTCAATTTTTTCCTGGCGAGCGATAGCGAGCCTGTAATTTAAGGGGAACCGGCCTTCGGCTGGGACATTTTTCTACCGAAAAAGGTAAAAATTTATCTTGAAAGGGGGTCAAGGGGGAGTAATTTTAAGCTTGATGGAAGTCTAGGGAATCAACTAAAAACCTCCCCTTAACCAACCCACCTACCAAGCACCCACCAACCCAACCCACACCACTCACCCACCCACCCACACCACTCACCCACCCACCCACACCACTCACCCACCCACACCACTCACCCACCCACCACACCACTCACCCACCCACCCACACCACTCACCCACCCACCCACACCACCCACCCACCCCACCTCCACCACACCACCCACCCACACCACTCACCCACCCACCCACACCACTCTCCCACTCACACCACTCACCCTCCCACACACCCACCCACCTACCACCCAACCCACACACCCACCACGAGGTATTGGACAGGTTGGCTCTTAGTGGGATTGGTAATGTGTCACTGGCTTTACTTCAACACTTCATGATTGTGTGTGTGTGGGTTTTTTGACAGATATTTACATACAATTACATAGATATACTGACCACACAGACCTTACGATCCCAGCGAAGTGGTCAGGACTTAATTCTAGTAGAGGTAGCTAACACGAGAGTAAGGGACAGTGGAAGGAAAGGATAGCAAAGACACGAGAGTGAGAGAGAGAGAGTGAGAGAGAGAGAGTGTGAGAGAGACATACAGATATGCAGAGAGAGAGATATACAGATGGATAGATATATAGATAGAGCGAGAGAAGAAGAGAGAGAGAGAGGGGAGAGAGAGAGAGAGAGAAAACAAAATGAGGGCGAGTATGTGTGTGTGTGTGTGTGTGTGTGGCAGGCTTTTTGAGAGAGTGAGAGAGAGAGAGAGAGAGAGAGAGAGAGAGAGAGTGTGTGTGTGTGTGTGTGTGTGTGTGTGTGTGTGTGTGTGTGTGTGTGTGTGTGTGTGTGTGTGTGGGGCAGGCTTTTTGAGAGAGAGAAAGAGAGGGAGAGAGAGATAATTTAGCATACCCGAGTACAGCGAATGGTTTGAAAGGCCCAGCTCTGTTGCCATGTTGCAGCGGGTAGTACGCGTGCAAATGACCCTATCAACATTACCTTATGGTGTAATCTTAAGGGGGGGGTTTCCACTTGAGGGACTTTTTTATTGACCCCTTTCTCCCTCATGTCTAGCCCCATTGCTTTTGAGATTTTAAGACATTTGCCCCATTAGTTTGGTGATTTTTAAGAATTTCCGCCCCATTCTGTCAATTTTAAGACCTTTCGTGCCATTTAGGTGTCGATTTTATCCTGGCGAGCGATAGCGAGCCTGAAATTTAAGAGTAATCGGCCTTCGGCCGGGACATTTTTCTACCGAAAAATGTACAAATTTATCTTGAAAGGGGGGTCAAGGGGGTGAAATTTTAAGATTGCTGGAGGAGTAGGAAACAAACTAAAAACCTCCCCTTAAAGAAACCAGTGAGTAATCTTAAGAGGGAGGGGCGTATTTATTTGCTATTTTTTGTCTCTTTCTATTATGTTATTAGTGTCCTCGCTAGACCTCCATTAAGCTTAATAACACACCCCTCAAGACAAGATAAATTTGTACATTTTTCTCTTAAACTACAG
This sequence comes from Paralithodes platypus, assembly GCA_032716605.1. Lineage (NCBI taxonomy): Eukaryota > Metazoa > Arthropoda > Malacostraca > Decapoda > Lithodidae > Paralithodes > Paralithodes platypus. The sequence goes on along the minus strand of CM064538.1, from coordinate 17,075,412 downwards.
GCTCCCTATCGCTCGCCAGGAAAAAAATGACACCTAAATGACACGAAGTCTTAATATTGACAAAGTAATGGGGCGAAAGGTCTTACAAAATGGTGTAATCCTAGAAGCAATTGACCGCTTGCGAGTTTCAGGCTATGAGGAAGTTGGTGCCATAAACATCGGTATTTAGGGGGGGGGGGACTTTTTTTTTTCCTTTTCTCTTTCTCTCTGGGTTGTATCCATTCGGCTCCATTCAACCTACTGTGTTAAGACATTTATCCCCATCCAGGTGTCGATTTTTTCCTGGCGAGCGATAGCGAGCTAGCATTGTATGAAGAAATCCGGCTTCGCCGGAGACAATTTTCTATCGAAAAATGTACAAATTTACAAATTTACAAATTTAGCCTGCTGTCAAAAACGTATTTAATATGCTGGCTCGCTACCGCTCGCCAGAAAAATATTGACACCTGAATTAGGATAAACGTCTTAAAACAGTAGGCTGAATGGGGCCGAATGGATACAACCCAGAGAGAGAGAGGGAGGGAGAGAGAACCAAACGAGGTGGGCTCCCTTAAACATAAATACAATAATAAAGTAGATGTCTATAATGGATAACACGTCTGTTGAATTTAGTTGTATGGATTTATAAAATAATGTTGAATTTAGTTGTATGGATTTATAAAATAATGTTGAATTTAGTTATATGGATTTATTAATGTACTACCACCGTATTTAAGCTGGTAATTCTGCTAAATATCAATGTAAACAACTCCAACTTCCTTATAGCCTGAAACTCGCAAGTGCTCAATTTGGACTTCGGTTCTGTAGTAACGAAAGAGGGTGTCCCACTATAGTCCGTTCATGCTAGGTTGGGCAGAAATCCTAACCTCTAACCTCTGTAACTCAAAAAGGGCTGGAGAAAATGAGCTGTAAATTTCCACACCTATTCCCTAGCCAAGTGTTCCTATTTGGTAGAAATATTAGCTGGATTACTCTAGCCCTGTTTGAGTTATGAGAGGTTAGAGGTTACCATTTCTGCCCAACCCAGAATGAACTGACTATAGGGTTTTATTTCCACAACTTGGTGTGGGTAAGATATATATATATATATTAATATGTATATAAAGAGAGAGAGAGAGAGAGAGAGAGAGAGAGAGAGAGAGAGAGAGAGAGAGAGAGAGAGAGAGAGAGAGAGAGAGAGAGAGAGAGAGAGAGAGAGAGAGCGAGAGCGAGAGAGAGAGAGAGAGAGAGAGAGGTGATGGGGGTCACACACACACACACAGTCAGCAGTTGTAAAGAGAGAGGGAAAGATCAAAGAAGGCAGGACAAGGGACATTGAGAAGGAAGGAAGGAAGGAGGGAGGGAGGGAAGGAGGGAGTGAAGGAAGGAAGGAAGGAAGGAAGGAAGGAAGGAAGGAAAGAAGGGAGGGAGGGAGATAGAGAGTGAGGGAAAAAGAAGGAAGGAAGGAAGGAAGGATGGGAGGGAGGGAGGTAGAGAGTGAGGGAGAAAGAAGGAAGGAAGGAAGAAATGAAGCAAGGGAGGAAAGGTAAGGAGGGAATTAATAAATGAATGAATGAAGGAAGGAAGGAAGGAAGGAAGGTAGAGAGTGAGGGAGAAAGAGGGAATGAAGGAAGAGGATCAAAGGTGAGAAGGAAGGGAAGAAGGAAGGGAGCAAGAAAGTGAGGGAGAAAGAGAGAATGAAGGGAGAGGGTAAAGGGTGGGAAGGAGGTAGGGAGGGAAGGAAGGAAGAGAGGTAGAGAGTGAGGGAGAAAGAAGGAAAGGAGGTGGAGAGGGAGGTAGGAAGGAAGGAAGGAAGGAGGAAAGAAAGCAAAGGAGGACAGGTAAGGAAGGGAATGAAGGAAGGACAAAAAGAAGGAAGGAAGGAAGGAAGCAAGTGAGGAGGGAATGAAGGAAGAAAGGTAGGAAGAAAAGAAGGAGGGAGGGAGGAAGGAAGGAAGGGAAGGAGGGAGGCAAAAAAACGACAGACAGACAGACAGACCTGAAGATAATATTACGCGAACTAGCGAGAAAAGTAGCTAAGCGTGGAAACGGACAGAGAGATAGGGCTAGAATGAAGATTATCAGAGGCAATACCCAGGGAGAGAATGGATGGATGGAAGGGAGACAGGGGGGAGAGAGGGAGGGAAGGGAAGGAGGGAAGGAAGGATAGAGGGAAGGAGGGAGAGATGTAATGGAGAATATGAAGGAGAGAGGGGGGAGGAAGGAAGGAGTACAAAGGAGTACAAAGGAGTACAAATAGAAATCCAGCAACAACAGATCTAGTGACCCTTCTAGGCTGCTTGTCCTCCAAAACACTGAGGATCAAGTGTCCAAACAGTGGTTTAGAGTGGGTAAAGGAACATTGGAAAGGGAACTACTGCCCTGTCCTGCCCCCTACTGCCCTGTGACTACTACGCAGTCAGTCGCGGGTTTGATGCGAGATATTTGTCTATGCGGAGTTTAAATGAATCAACGGTGCTGCAGTCTATAACATCTCGGGGAAGCCCATTCCACAAGTTGACAACTCGATTGAAGAAGAATTTCTTAGATTCGTGTGAGTTAAAAGATTTACCAATAATTTTGCAACCGTTTCCCCGCGTGTAATTAGATTGGTCGATAGTGAACTACTTACTCCAGTTCATATTGTCGATGCCTTTGCTGATTTTGAACACTTGAATTAAGTCACCTCTTAATCTGCGCTGGGTTATAGGACATAGATTTAATTCTCTAATGGTGGGGTCACACATTCACGTATATTGCTCCCGTCAGCTCCCGTCTGTTGTAAACGAAGGTATATTGGTAGTTGGCAACCGATTACGTAAAACGTAATGGCATAATACGCAAAACGTAAATTAAATTACGGCCAGTCGGGGGGGTACTCACGCATGGCGCGAGTAGAAACGAGTAGCCCACGTGGGTCGGGAATGTTGTGGGTGCGGCCAAGGCCGCGCGGTTGTTGATTCGAGTTGAATCAAGAACGTGGCTCGCCCTCACGTATGTCAAAAGACGGGAAAACTTACGACCGACCTGGCCACCACGGCCGTCTGACCGGAGCAGCCTTGTCAGACGTAGCAGCTACCCCGTCAGACGAGAGCTGCTCTCGTCAAATCAAATCGTAGAAAGTTCCAGTCGAACGTGGAAGTATACGTTAGTTAGGCCGCATCTGGCAGAACCGCCGCACTGCGGGTTGGCGGGAAGACGCGGCACCGTTGTACGAGGGGACAACGGGACCAGCGAGGGACCCTCCAGTCACACCTCTCACCACACCGGAGCAGCAACCAACAAGCCAACCCTGCCACCCTCTGCACCCTGCCGAAAACAAATCGTAGCAGCGAAACGACTGCACCTATGGCTTTCATATTTTTACCACATGTACCTTACCCTTTAGGCTACCCACCACAAAAATCCCAAATGCCTCCTCCCACCCACTCGCTGACTGTCGGTCCCGTCAGAAGGAAAAAAAAGGAAAATCTGTGGCGGCGAAACGACTGCACCAATCGGTTCCATATTTGTGTGACAAGTCTCTATCCCTTCTGCCTTCCCCCCACCACACCCCCAACCGCCTCCCACCACCCACTTCTAGCGTATCCGTACGAAGAAAAGGAAAAAAAGGAAAATCCGTGATGGCGAAACTACCTCACCAATCGGCTTCATATGTGTAACACAAGTCAATTACCCTTCTACCTTCCCCCAACCAACCCCAAAACCACCCTCCCACCCATACATTCCGATACCATAAAAGTCTCTCTAGTCTATAGTGTCTTTTCAGCTACTTTCGGGACCATCGGGGACCTGATTTCTGGCGAGGGGAGTGTTTTTTTTTACCATTTCTCTCCCAACTTAATAGATTTAGCCCCAAAAAAAAAAAATCTGGCACTGGCAGAAGCACACGTCAAAATTGGCTGGCACTCAGCGGGTAACTCCTCCAGGATGAATTCCTCGTTGTTGTTCATGGTGCCGATGAAGGACTGGGAATGGGAATGGTGTGGCCATTCCTGCCCTTTTGTAGTTCCCAGATTCCAACCCAGACATACGTGGTTGACAAAGACTGTCTTTGTCTGTGTTTGGTCAGACGGGGTGTGCCTACGATTGGCCAGAACCGGTCCAGGTACGACCTAACAAATCCCAAGACGTGCGGCCTCAGCTACGCCGGTCTTGAGGGGGCGTGGCATGGGCGTGGCCTGTATTCCCGCAAATCGTGCAGCCCATGAGGTCGAACGGGGCTATGCTTACGCACGTCGCAAACACGTACGTAGTTCAATACGACTCCAATACGTCTGACGTAACACTGGCCCCGTTACGCTACGTCTGTCGGGAAGTGCAATAGACGTGGAAGAACGGGCGTTCAACGGCAGAAACTACTCGCGTCTTTACATAAATTGGCGATACGCCGGACGGGAGCAATATACGTGAATGTGTGACCCCACCATAAGACGCTCTTCGTATGGTTTGTTCTTTAGGCTAGGTATCATTTTGGTAACTCTGCGTTGAACTCGTTCTAGCTTGTTTATATCTTTTTGGTAATAAGGGCACCAGGATTGAACGCAGTATTCCAGAAGAGGGCGGACTAAGGAATTGTAAAGGGTTAGGATAACTTCTTTGGATTTATGCTCAAATGACCTGCCTATAAAGCCAATTATTTTGTTTGCCTTCTTAACAACTTCTGAACATTGTTGACTCGGTTTTAGGTTACTCGATATTGTTACTCCCAGATCGGTTTCTCTGTTTACATTCTTAAGCTGAGTGCCATTCATCGAATAGTATGCTTTCTCATTTAGGTATCCGATATGTAGTACTTTACATTTATCCGCATTGAAACTCATTTGTCAAATTTGGGCCCAACATGACAATTTATCTAGATTGTGTTGCATATCGTCAACTTGTTCTTTTGAGAGTACGCTATTTGCAATTTTTGTATCGTCAGCAAATTTTGAGATTGTGCAGGTGAGACCCTCATCTATGTCGTTGATGTAAATTAGAAAGAGAATTGGTCCTAGAGGGGTGAGGGTGTGGTGTGAGGTACAGGTAGAGGGTGTCAGAGGGCTAGGAATAATGAAGTAGGTATTTACATATTTCATTACCGCGTGAGGGTTGATGTCTTCATGCGTGTTGAGTTGTGGCGGTATACAGAGCTTTGTTGGTCAAAGTTGGTGGTGTTGGTGATAGTGTATTTCGCTCACTATCCCATCTATCTATCTATCTAGGGAGCTTTGTTGGTGGTGTATATTTCACATAAACTTTGAGGGAGAGTATGTGATCGTCGCTATTTGTTTGTCCGTCCTTCTGTCTTACGTCTGTTAGGATTTCTAAAAAATGTACGGATGTAGATTAAGCTTTGTTAGTGTTTATCCAGGGGTTGATTGAACAATGGTAGGTTCTTACTCGACTGGAGAAACTAAAGTCAGGGTACACATGCACTAAAGTCGTAAAGGATAAATATAACTGCATACACACAAATTTTCTTATTTATGATTACTTGATACAACGAGGTAAATACACTTGAGATACGTAATACACCGTTTACATGGAATATAACACAATAATATAACACCGAGCACGGATGAGAATCCACTAGCACTTCTATTCTAACACTGGGTAGAGTCTTGAAGTATCACTGAACACTGATGATCGAGGTGTTTGTTGCCGAGTCCTTCTTCTGGTTCCGTTGAGCCGCTTAGGTGGTCCTGTCGTGTGGTCAATGGGGGTGGGGGTTACAGATGGACTATTTGGTTTGGGGCCTTTAATAGTAGCTCCTTATATCATGACACAGGGGGCGTACTATCGGACTAATGGGAGCATGAGTGAGGACATGTCCCGCACTATGGCTGCTCGACTATCCTGACCGTTATAATAGTCGGTGATGAAGTTCTGTTTCGATACTCTTGGGTGCGGGGTCTTTAATGAAAAGTCGCTCAATTTATGACAGAGTAACTATTCATCAGACTAACGTGGGGAAGAAGTGTGACCATGGCCATACTATCTTTCCCAATTGTCTTTGACCTTTTTAAGAGTGTTCAAAGAACCCTGATGATTGGATTTTTAGGCCTTTTTACAAGCATATGCCCTCGACCATGGTTCTGGCACATATGGTGTAAGGACTTTATATGCAGAGTGCCGTTTAGGTGATGGTAGCTCGCAAAGCCCTAACTATTGTAGAGATCTTGCCATGGCAAAGACTTCTCCAAGAGTGTTGATTTGATATTAAGTGTATTTTGGAGACATGTCCTTATTTCCACTTTTAATGTCAAAACTGCAAGCCTAGAAAAGATCCTAATGTATCTCAGGCACCATGGTGGGAGAGACAATAGTTCTTAGGTAGGGGAAAGAACTCGCAGACAATTAGGTCTACAGCCATGGCATGTAATACTCAGGTGAATGAGAGGGTAATTCTTGGACTCAAGCCTCACAGGTAAGTTACCTGAGAACTTCGAATTGCTGACTCTACCTTGGTTAAGTTGAGATGGTCATGACTTGTGCTGCTATGTCCCAGGTACGTTGTTTGAGGGTCAGAAGGTCAAAGGCATGGGGGCGGGGGGCCGGATTAGGGGGTTGAGGTAGACCCCTCAGAAGTTTCCGCCATGATGTGGGAGGAGCTGTGCGGAAGAACGGCGTATCTGGAGAGGAGATATCTGGGTCCTTTAGTAAGTAAGTCTTTGTGTTCTGCCTTCCTTTTGCTGGACCCGGAATTGGTGATGGTAATGCGTATATTTTTTCAGGGCGTGGGCGGCAGAGTGGGCGTGATGGCAGCGACTGGAGCACATCGGTTGGTGAGGTGATGTTTAGTGGGGGTGGTGGTTAGGAGGCTATGTTGCTTCTCTTCTTTCTTTCCTCCATTCTTCGCGGTTATGTTTATCTTCCTCGTGTTTGTCTTGCCTTCTTTCTCTCCACGGGACTTCTCCTGATTCTTCTTCTCTTCCTTCTTCTTGTGCATTGTTAGTTTATTTTCTGCTGCGGTTTTCCCTTCTGTTCCCGTTTTCCTCTTCTGTTCCCGTTTTCCTCTTCTGTTCCCGTTTTCCCTTCTGTTGCCGTTTTCCTCTTCTGTGCCCGTTTTCCCTTCTGTTCCCGTTTTCCCTTCTGTTTACATTTTCCCTTCTGTTCCCGTTTTCCCTTCTGTTCCCGTTTTCCCTTCTGTTCCCGTTTTCCTCTTCTGTCCCTCACTTCCCCGACTCGGTAACTTATAAGAACATAAGAACATAAGAAAATGGGAGTCTGCAGAAAGCCGATTGGCCTAAGCAAGGCAGATCCCTGTCCCACACAACCCCAACTACAAAGCCCAATTACAGGCTCAACACTCTAATACCCTGAGGATCATCTTACCAAACCGGTTAGAGATTAACGCAGGATTACGGGGTCTGCAGAGCGCTGATTGGCCCAACCCGGCTGATCCCCCTTCACACCCAACCCTTCTCGTCCATATGCTTATCCAATTTTTTCTTAAAGCTCCCTATCGTTCTTGTTCCCACTATATCACTTGGTAGCCTATTCCACCCATCTACAACTCTGTTACCAAACCAATATTTGCCTATATCTTTTCTGAAACGAAATTTATCTAATTTGAAACCATTGGTACGAGTTCTTTCGCTATCACTGAGCTTTAGTACATTTGTCATGTCCCCTTTGTTAATCCCACTAACCCACTTGAACACCTCTATCATATCCCCTCTAACTCTGCGTCTCTCTAACGAATGTAAACCTAATTTCTTCAACCTTTCTTCATACGGAAAATTTCTAATATTATGGATCATTTTTGTCATTCTACGCTGAATTCTCTCCAATGAATCTATGTCCATTCTGTAATAAGGACACCAAAATTGGACAGCATAATCCATATGGGGTCTCACTAATGACAAGTAAAGTTTTAAGATAACATCAGCAGTTCTGTTACTCACACTCCTAGAGATGAACCCGAGAATCCTGTTTGCCTTATTACGAACGCTTATACACTGTTTTCTAGGCTTCAAATCATTGCTAACAAACACACCTAGATCTTTCTCGCAGTCTGAATTTTCTAATTCTAAATTAGCTAGTTTATATTTAACATTTGTTTGCATCTTCCCTATCTTTAATACCTTGCATTTGTCAATGTTAAACTTCATCTGCCAATTTACTGACCATTCATGTAAGGTATCTAGATCCCTTTGGAGGCACTCTATATCGCTATCTGAATCAATTGATCTCCCCATTTTAGTATCGTCTGCGAATTTACTTATCCTACTAGTTATACCTAAATCTAGGTCATTTATGTATATAAGAAAACAACAGGGGACCTAATACCGATCCCTGGGGGACACCACTTTTGACTGCTCCCCACTCTGACTTGGTACCATTTATGCTGACTCTCTGTTTCCTACCAATTAGCCATGACCTAATCCATCCCAACAACGACCCTCCTATTCCATGTGCCTCAACCTTTCTCATCAATCTCTCATGAGGGACTCTGTCGAAAGCTTTACTGAAATCTAAATATATAATATCATATGACTTGTCACTATCTACTGCTTCATATACCTCTGAGAAAAAGCTAAGCAAATTAGTAAGGCAAGAACGTCCCTGAGTGAATCCATGCTGAGAAGAATTTATTAAGTTAAATTTTACTAAGTGGCTTCTATTTTTCCTAGCAATAATGGACTCTAGCAACTTTCCTATGATTGATGTGAGACTAATGGGACGGTAATTGGATGCTATCGATTTATCACCTTTTTTGAAGATCGGAACTACATTTGCAAGCTTCCAAGCTTCTGGAACTAAACCTGTTTCTAATGACTTGTTAAATATAAATGCTAATGGACTACTTAACTCATCTCTGCATTCTTTTAATACTCTAGCATATACCTCGTCAGGACCAGGCGATTTTTGGGGTTTCAGTCTGTCAATTTCCTTAAGCACATCATTTCTACTTATACTAACTGTACTTAACATATTTTCTATACTATCACTATATACCATATTGACTTCTGGAATCTGTGCCAAATTTTCATTAGTGAAAACGGAAAGAAACTGACTATTTAATGTACTGCACATTTCTAAATCATTTTCTGTTATTTCTCCTATTGAAGTTTTTAGGGGGCCTATTACATCTCTAACTTTAGATTTATATAGTTGGTAAAAAGCTTTAGGGTTATTTTTTGAGTCGCTGGCTATCCTTATTTCATAATTTATTTTTGCTTTCCTGATTTCCTTTTTGACCTGTCTTGATAGAGTCTGATAGTATATATGTAAATGATTTTCACCTTTCTTTATTTTTCGATATATTCCTTTCTTTTTTCCTATAAGATCTATTAGCTTATTAGTCATCCATTTTGGTTGGTTCTGCGTCGATCTAAATCTTCTTTTAGGGATATATTTATTTTGAGCATTGTGGAGTGAAGCAATAAACTGGTTATATGTAGGTGGCAAGTTTAACTCTGGCATATCCTGACTTAATTGCTTAACAATAGGGTCCACCCTTAAGTCTCTTCTTAGCCCACCATAATCGGCTTTTCTGAAATCTGGGATAAGTGTCGTATTCTTTTTAGCATTCCCTGTCCATTGTATATTAAAATAAATAGATTTATGATCGCTATTTCCTAGGTGGTCACCAATCTCTACATTAGTTATCATATGTTCATTGTTACTGAAAACTAAATCAAGAATATTAATACCTCTAGTCGGCGTATCTATGAATTGAAATAAAAAACTATCTTGTACTACCTACTGAATCGGAGTCGCCTATTTGGTGCTGCCAATCAATGTTCGGAAAATTAAAATCCCCCATAATGCACACATTGCTAAACCTTGATGCTATTTTAATTTCCTCCCATAACGATTTTCCGCCATTTCTACTCATATTAGGCGGTCTATATATAACTCCAATAACTATGGCCTCACTACCTTCGTTAACCTCTACCCAAACACTTTCATTATCATTATTTAGTCTAATACCTGATTTAATACAGCTTTTTAATGTACTCCTGACAAACACTGCTATACCCCCGCCCCTCCTACTTGTTCGGTCATATTTAAACAAACTATATCCTGGAATATCAAATTCTGCTAAAAAATGCCTAGATTCTGTATTAATCCACGTTTCAGTTAGCGCTATTATGTCTATATTTTCTGTGCTAACGAGTGCTCTAAGTTCGTTCATTTTGTTACATAAACTCCTACAATTTGTATAATATACCCTCAACCTATTACTTTTATTTGCAACTAATTTTCTATTGTGTTTAGCTAACTTATTATTTCCTGTTGAACTACTAGCTCTAGACGGAAATTCTACTCTATCAGTATTCTCATCTTTACTATCAGTTACATGTGTAGTGTTATCGATACTACTATTACACATCACTATATCCGCACTATCTTGACTGATTATTTCTATTTTACTCACTAGTTTGTCACATGAAGTACCTGCTCCATATGGAGACAGTATTTTACTTACACACCCAGGTTTTTTTAACGAAACCCCGCAACAATCTTGTCGAGTGAGCTGGCCAAGGTCGAAACTCCTAGTCGAGAGAGATGTACTCCATCCTGGGCATACAGTTCATCCTTACCATAAAAGAGGGACCAGTTATCCAGGAATGGAATAGTATTTGCCTTACAATACTTCTCCAGCCGGCTATTTACACCAATAGCCCTGGAGGACCATTCCTTCCTTACCCCTCTTCTAGGCAGGATACTGTTTACCACAGGAACTCCACCTTTTTCCTTGATCCTCTCCAACATTTCCTGATACTTGGAGAGCAACTCCTCAGTCCTGCATCTCCATATGTCGTTGCTCCCTGCGTTGAGGAAGATGATGGGGTCCTCCCCACTCACTTCCATGACAGCATCTATCTTCTCAGCCACCCTCCCGACTCCGGCACCAGGCACGCAGACAACTTTACCAACCTGAGTGTTTGTTGCCCTGCCAAGGTATCTAACCAATGAATCACCGACAATGAAAACAGACTTAGCTTTTTCCTTTTGTCGGCGTGTAGCAGCAGTTGTTGCAGCAACAGCAGCAGACTCCCCCCCCTCCCCTCTCACTGCCTCGATGATCGCCACTTCATCGCCATCACTCTCATCAGCCAAGGTGCTGAAGTTGTTGTGGGTCTTGACTGGCTGCCTTTTCAGCTTGCAGGCCGTTGCACTAGTTGACACCACTTTCCAAGGGGCTTCACGATCCCTGGGAACACTTCCGGTAGCCTCACACTTCTTCTCCGCCATAGCTAGTCTCAAGGCCAAATTTTCATCTTTGAGACACTGAATCTCCTGCTCCACACTCTCCAGTCTTTCTTGCAAAGCAAGACAAAGCTGGAGAGTATGGGAGGAGACAGCAGACTCATCAACAACAGCCATCACTATGAAAGTTCACTAGGACCTCACTAAGGGTAAACCGGTACACTAGCGGTCACTGGGGACGTCCACACTAGTCACGGGTCAGAGGGCAACTGATATTGACATAGGGGTATGGTACACCAGGTGCTCGTTATAATAATAGTGGATTGTGTTGAGGGTTGTAGATAGGATCTGGAGCCACAACATGATTAGCTTGCTATATGAGGTCTGACCGGTATGGATGTCACAATATTGACATAGGGGTACACTGTACCGGCTATGGTACACCAGGTGCTCGTTATATTATTAGTGGATTGTGTTGAGGGTTGTAGATAATGTCTGGAGCCACAATATCTTTAGCTTGTTGTATGAGGTCTGACCGGTATGGATGCCACAATATTGACATAGGGGTACACAGTACCGGCTATGGTACACCAGGTACTCATTATATTAATAGTGGATTGCGTTGTAGATTTTAGATAGTGTCTGGAGCCACAATATCATTAGCTTGCTATATGAGGTCTGACAGGTATGGAGGTCACAATAGTGACATAGGGGTACACTGTACCGTCTATGGTATACCAAGTGCTCGTTATATAATTAGTGGATTGTGTTGAGGATTGTAGATATTTTCTGGAGCCACAACATCATTAGCTTGCTATATGAGGTCTGATCGGTATGCAGGTCACAAAATTGACATAGGGGTACACTGTACCGGCTATGGTACACCAGGTGCTCGTTATATTAATAGTGGATTGTGTTGAGGGTTGTAGATAGGGTCTGAGGCCACATATCATTAGCTTGCTAAATGAGGTCTGACCGGTATGGAGGTCATAATATTGACATAGGGGTACACTGTACCGGCTATGGTGCACCAGGTACTCGTTATATTAATAGTGGATTGTGTTGAGGGTTGTATAGATAGTCTCTGGAGCCACAATATCATTAGCATGCTGTTACAATATTGGTAATAATATTGTAAGCTAAATATATAATCTACAGGCGAGCCGATATCAAGGCATGGCTTCCTAAACCTCCCTGAGGTACTGGCACTGGCAGAAATGGAAATGCTGGATGAGAATGTTACAGGATGAGAAAGATTATCTAAATGGAGTGAGTGAGAATACGACTGAAGCCACTGAATGAGGAGTAACCTAACATTACAGTCTGAATGATAAAGGTTTTGTAATGTGAATGGGAGTGTAAGGATATTATAATGCAGATCGGTTTGCAAAGAAATTGTAATGCGAAAGGAAAGAGATTGGATGATTTTGAGTACGGTACTGGGTATCAGGATCTATAAATTTAAGTCAATCATATAACCTTTGTTACTAATTTACTAATCCTGCATGATATAACCAATAACTTTGCATGAAAAATTTTGTCATTTTCAGAACATTGAATATTTATGTTCTAATGTACTAACTTTAGTAATATACCAACAATTACTAATCCCATATAATCTCATAAAATAGATTCTTTATGTTTAGTTGGCACAAGGGTATACAATATATTTTTGTATCATATATATTCACTATTTGTGGATAGTATCATGTATTATCAACTAATAATAGCTCACCTAGTCTTGTAATACCATATCAATAGATTTGACTAATATACCTCATCTACTTCATATCTCATATTTACATACTAATAGATTAATATTCTAACAAAATTAATCACATTCCATACTATACTAAAACACTAATTACTGTACCGGTAACATACTGTATACAGTACAGTACCAGTAACTTAACAAATCATAGTACTGTACAATTTTATAAATCATATTGGTACTATTATTACTCTAGCTCATGTGCCATAATAGAATAAGCATTACTTAATAATCCTAGGGGACCACAAAATGTCAAAATATAATTATTCTTATAATACCAATTTCACTGGTAGCTATCTTCTCAAAAGAGAGAGAATGTTACAATATTGGTAATAATATTGTAAGCTAAATATATAATCTACAGGCGAGCCGATATCAAGGCATGGCTTCCTAAACCTCCCTTGACGACAAGACGCATGTAGCCAGCCTCCCCCAATATATGTGAACCCCTATCCAGTGTGTCTCATTAAGAACCCGATATATATACCCATATCAACAGTAGGCTTCCCAGAATACCACAAAATTTTATTTGTTAAAATTCGTAATTGGTCAAATATTAAAATATGTTATGTTTCGTGTGTTTAATGTTCTCTTGTTCCTTGTTCCCATACCAGGTCCTTGCAACTGCGGAGAAGGTGCGCCACAACCTGGCTGGGGTTATGGATGTGGTCGAGGATCCGGAGCTACAGTATTGGCGCGCCTCCCTGGATGTCATGGCCAAGGACTGTGTGGGGCTGCCGGCAGGTTTCAACACCCCACTGAAGATTGAACTGATGGCAGCCCTCAAACGGTTTCGAACTGCCCATGAGGAGGGAGTTACCAAGCCTGGTCAGGACCTCATGCTGCACGCCACTCGGAACTATGGCTTTCAGGCACCCCAACCCCAACCCCAGGCACAGCAGCATCAACCGGCAACCACAGTGATGTAGCAGGGCAATCCGCCAACCACCCTGCCTCAACCCATGCCGACCCAGCCCAAGCCTGCTACCTTCGTGCTACCTTCACATGTATTGCAGTCTTTGCTGCGGCCGCAGCAATCAGCAACACCCCCTGGCATATTCCTGCCACCTAATGCCTCCACACCCACACATTCTCAGTTAGTGGACCTCTCAAACTTGGGCTGACAGTTTGGGAACACCAGCTTCAACCTGGATCATCTTCTGTCTACATCACCTGGATATAATCCAGGTACGCCCGCGCAATCCGTCGATCCAGATCAGACCCTGGGGACCCCCAAGAAGCCACTCTAGCAGCCCTAGTTGCAACCCTCCTTGTCTCTGTTTCTAATTAATGATAATTTATGTATATTAACAATATATCTATTTGTGTAATGACGTGTGTGTTTCTATTTCCAATATTGTAGCTAAAGTATTTATTAATAAGATGACAAATGAAATATATACTGGAAGTAATGAGTAAGAATACAAAAGAAATGACTAATTGAAACGCAATAATGATAATATGGTTAATAATAAATATGAAAAACCTTGAAAACGTAACTAAAACATAAACTACAAAACAAAGGAAACATGGAAACAATTAAAAACTTGATTGAAATATAAAAGTAAAAGATGAAAAATAAAGTAAGCAGGGAACAATTATTGAAGTAATTAAAGGAAATATAAAAATATACAATAAACAAAATATCGAAGAACCTACAAACTTAAAGAAAATCAAAAGTAACAGATAAAAGTACAATACAAAGCAAACTGTCAAAGACTCGATAACAAAAATGTAAAATGAAACTGAAATATAAAGCAAAATACAAAGTAAACAGGGGAAAACCGTAAACATTTCAAAGAAGTATTAAAGTAGATATAACTCACCTAAATACGGTCATCTTGCCAAGCCACAGATCCTTGAGGGGAAGAGAAGTAGGTCTTGAGGTAGTTCCGTTGCTCCTTGGCAAGCCTGGTTGCAGTGTTGCGGGACACGGCTGGGATGTTGGTTCCTACAGGTGGGTCACTCCTCCAGGGGGCAGGTATGAGTTGGTGGGTGTGTGGGTCCTCTTGATCTACCTCTGTTCGGGGTGGGTTTCGTCCTCGTAGGATGTTGTGCAGAATGCATGAGGCCAGCACAACAACCTCTGCACGCTCAGGTTTCATACACATTGCAGTGTGGAAAACCCGGAAGCGGTTGGCAAGAATGCCAAAGGCGTTCTCTACCACCCGGCGGCCCCTGCTGAGTCTGTAGTTGTAGATCCGTTCAGGTTTCGTGAGGAATCGTTGGTGGTAGGGCTTCATCAGGTAGGCGCGCAGAGGGAATGCATCATCACCTGCTAAGAAGTATTCCGTTGGTGGTCCAGTGGGATCGGTAGAGATGACCTCGGTGGGGGGCAGTTTGGCGCTGTGTCTATCAAGCAACTTAGACAGACGGGTGTGTGCAAAGCCACCACCATCAGACTCTGACCCTATGGCACCAACGTCGACGTAGATGAACTTGTAGTTGGAGTCAACAATTGCCAACAGGACAATGGAAAAAACTTCTTGTAGTTGAAGTAATATGTGCCACCAAAGGAGGGGTTGCGGATCCGTATGTGTTTGCCATCAATGGCTCCTATACAATGCGGCAGGTTCCATCGTTCCTCAAAGCCGCTGGCAACCTCCTTCCATTCAGCAGGCGATTGTGGCATTTTGAGCTCCTGATCTCCGTACACAGAGATGAGGGCCTGGCATGTGTCTGGAACAATTTGGCTGATGGTGTTGTGGGCAACCCAAAAGGAGTACTGCAGGCTCCTGTAGGTTTCACCCGTAGCGAGGAAACGTAGGGTGATGGCCACCCGCAGACCAGGAGGAATGGGTTTTCGCCAGAACGTAGGTTTCCTCTGAATGATGGGGGTGACACGTTCCACAATCTCATCATATAGTTGTTTGTCTACCCGGGTGAAGTTCTTGTACATGTGTGGACATTCTCTGGCCAACTCTTCCATCAGGTTCTCATAATGGCCATGTTCAAGCCTTCGTTGCAGATAAGGCCACACCCACACTGTCCTCTTGCTCCTTTTCTTCTTCTCTTGTTCCTCTTGATGGATGTAGTTTGCTATTGCAAGTAGTTTTAAGATTTCTATGTAGGAAAAGATCCATTTCATTAGTCGCGTGTTATGCCTGTTCTCCGGTTTGATTAGGGAGTTCACAAAATTTACCTCCTCCAGGATGAATTCCGCGATGTTGTTCATGGTGCCGAGGAAGGAATGGGAATGGCAAAGGTGTGGCCAGCCCTGCCCTTTTGTAGTTCCCAGATTCCAACCAATACCTACGTGGTTGACAAAGACTGTCTTTGTCTGTGTTTGGACAGACGGGGTGTGCCTACGTTTGTCCGGAACCGGTCCAGGTAGGTCCTAAACAATCCCAAGACGTACGGCCTCAGCTACGCAGGTCTTGTGGGGGCGTGGCATGGGCGTGGCCTGTGTTCCCGCAAATCGGGCAGCCCATGCGGATGAACGGGGACATGCTTACGCAAGTCGCAAACACGTACAGTACGTAGTTCACTACGACTACATTACGACTGACATAACACTGGCCCCGTCACGGTACGTCTGATGGGAAGTGCAATAGTCGTGGTTATACGGGCGCTCACGGCCGGACTACTCCCGTCAGAACACAAAATTGGCGATTACGCCTGACGGGAGCTGTCGGGAGCAATATACGTGAATGTGTGAACCAAGCAGTAGTTCGTCCTCAAATTCATGAAGTAGACCATCTGGGCTATCATAAAAACGAGGGTAGACTTTTGGCATGATGGTCAATTGGCAGAAATTCAGGGATATGTATTGGGTAATTGTGACAAAAACTTGACTCAAAATTTGAGGTGAGGAAAATTCAATGCTTCATAATTCCATCCAGAAACACGTAAAAATATTGAATGACCACTCAAAATGTTCGCCTTTGAATGCTCTACCAGATGATATATAACACATGACATTAAATTTAATATGTAGGTCAGCAGAGGTCAAAAGGTCATGAAATTTTAAGTTTTCTTAAAATTTGAGTAGCATAGCAATATTCGTCTGTTTTACTCAAATGCAAGATTATTTTTGTTAATTCTAAGTAAAATCCTTTACTTTGTACCTCAGTAGACATATTACAACAACCATTGTTTCATTATTACACATAATAGAGCATTGGTGCAAAATAAATAAAAGTCAAGTATGGAAATCGGAGACTTTTTTTTTTCCGAATCCCTGGGTAGGGTTTACAATTTATTATATACCTTCAACTATGTACTGTATGTGTTTTGAACCATCCATACTGTTTGTTTTAATATTATATCAGCTTTCAATGCTAAATTTGTATGTTATTTACATCACAGGTCACTTTGGTCAAAAAGTACATATCAGTCACTAGCTCAATATTTCTGCTAAAATATTCATTTTGCGTGAGGCTATATTACCATTCTCTTAATATAGTTCAGGCCTTTTTCAATGTACATTTGCCTATAGTCTGCCATTAAATTTTGTAAATGTATGCATTGCTAGTCTCACTTTTGAGTGCTTAACCCTTAAAAAGAGGCTCACCACATAAGTCGTTTTTAATAAAGCTGGACTATGTGGCAGCGCTCGACATAGGTCGAGTGGCAATTTCAGCACGTAATGTTGCTGAGAGAGAGAGACAAGTGGTGGCAGGAGACTAGCGAGCGTATGACTGCTCCAGACCACCGCGGCGAACCTACTGACACGAATCTCAGCTCCCTCCTCCCTCTCTCACTCGCTACATACTGAATTATATGGGGAAAGTACCGAAGTACATGCTTTTTGCACTCGCGTTGCACGGTTATTGCAAGAAAACTATCCATCATACAAGGATCGTTATGGTGTCATTCGAAAGCTCTGTTTATGCCCTTTCAGGGATAGATACTTGATTTACGTTCTGGGTCTTATTTAGGCATGAAAATGATCACGTAAACAGCCCTATTTTGGCTAAAAACACCCCGCTGGGCGGTACATATAAATAAACCGCATAGGCCGCTAAAGAAGGGTTAAAGAACCTTTACACACATTTCCCTCTTTCAGTTCACTCTGACATGTATACATTTTACAAGGCAGGTTTTGGTCCCGACAATAGCATCTTATGTTTAACCCTTAATTAGCGGCTCACCACATAAGTCGAGTTAAATAAAGCTGGACTATGTGGCGGCGCTCGACATAACTCGAGTGGCAATTTCAGCACGTAATGTTGCTGAGAGAGAGAGACAAGTGGTGGCAGGAGACTAGCGAGCGTATGACTGCTCCAGACCACCGCGGCGAACCTACTGACTCGAATCTCAGCTCCCTCCTCCCTCTCTCACTCGCTACATACTGAATTATATTGGGAAAGTACCGAATTACATGCTTTTTGCACTCGCGTTGCACGGTTATTGCAAGAAAACTAGCCATCATAAAAGGATCGTTATGGTGTCATTCGAAAGCTCTGTTTATGCCCTTTCAGGGATAGGTACTTGTTTTACGTTCTGGGTCTTATTTAGGCATGAAAATGATCACGTAAACAGCCCTATTTTGGCTAAAAACACCCCGCTGGGCGGTACATATAAATAAACCGCATAGGCCGCTCGTAAGGTGTTAATGCATCTTACAAAATAATCACTTCACATGCACTACATTATTATATAATTTCTATATACATTTACACAACATGGTCTGCAATAATGGTTATACAGTACATGATTAGTCTCACGGCTGAGTGCCGGAAGGATTTCTACAAACATTCCCTTCCTTGAGCCCACTTTGACATTTACAAAATTTACAACAAGGCAGGCCAATGTTTCGACATCTGCATTTTACATTGGCACATTGCGTACAAGTGCAATGTTTTGCAAAATCTTCTGGAATAGGATTCAACCCTGCATCTGGCGTGAGCATTTCATCCACTTCTTCATAGCCATAATTAAGTGGGTCAAGCAAAATTGGACTGGGTGCCATAAGTGAGGTCATCTGGTAAGTAGTGTAGTATGAACGCATGATGTGTGCTCTCAAAGAATGACTAGTAGGCGGCAATTCATCAAGACGAGCCCTCTTACTTTGGTGGTACTGGAAATTTCGGAGTGCATTCATTATCTTGCATGGGGTCCCTTTCTTGAGTACTTGACACAGATATTCCTCAGCAACTGAAATCTGAGCTTCCATGTCACAA
This sequence comes from Paralithodes platypus, assembly GCA_032716605.1. Lineage (NCBI taxonomy): Eukaryota > Metazoa > Arthropoda > Malacostraca > Decapoda > Lithodidae > Paralithodes > Paralithodes platypus. Next base: position 17,056,392 of record CM064538.1, on the reverse strand, counting down.
GTGGGTTTGCCAAACTGTTGCAAATACATCTCTGGTTTTGCATTCAATGCAGAATATTTGGTGCCTACTTTACTAGTGTAGTCACACCCAGTCAGGGCGTGAACTGCTGGGAGAATTTTACATAGATCTCCTCCAAGTCGCATTGCCAAAGTGTGCACTGGGATGAATCTTGAGGAATCACCAACCCCTGCTTTAATACACAGTTCACAAAGACCGGACAGCTTCATTTGATCCCAATAATGCAGCATCAGGACTAGAATATCAGTGTCTGGAGAGAGCACTATGATTGATTTCACACCCTTTTTCACCAAATGACCGGCATGTGGAATAGTTTTGTCATGTGCTTCTTCTAGGTTTGTATTTAATTCCCTACATTCTGATATTAACCCTGTGATCGGGGAATAGCAAGAAGTTGTTGTTTCTGATCCGGTAAACTGACTAACTACAACCTTCACATTTGGGAAGAGATCATTTGCTTGCCTTAATGCTTCTGTTACGACCGGCACTACGAAATAAACAAGGGCACTCAATATTGGACTAGAAGAGAGGCTATATCTGCAACAATGGTACGCTAATTCCAAACCCTCGAACTATTACGCCGGTGAACAAAACAATTAAACCCTCCAGAGTTAATCTACTGGATAACGGGGTATCAATTAACTGGGTTTTAGTGCACTTCTACAAAGTCTTTCCGGTGACGGCAAAGCCTACACACAACAGGCGTACTTTACGTTAATAAAATGCTCTCAAGTAATAACAATGCTTAAATAAACTATAACAAGATTTAATAAAGGAGTATATGCTTACGTTAACTTTAGTGTGAGTCTGTACTCAACACTAAACACTTCAATGCTCTATGAAAACACTGGAAGTGTAGTCCTACAGCAAACAGATATGGAATCTTCTGAAAACATCTGATGCTCTAAGATGCTCGTCAAATATAGAACAGAAATAATGCAGGGGCAGGACACCAAAGCGTGTATCTTAAATACACCAACAAGTAGGATACTTATATATAAAACAAGGGAGTGCAACAACTCTATGACAGCACTAATAATAGCCACTCAAAACAGTACTTCCTTAGCCAAAGTAACAGCCATACTGGGTTGTGCACCAAGCATCAACCTAGGCTAAAATAATACGTGAATAATTCCTAAAGCATACACAGTTAAAGTTAATAAACACAATGCTGTCTTTATTACTAATAAAGTCTAGCAGCGGCATAAAAGGTACAAGGAGCCTAGGCAGAGCGCAAGCATGCTCGTAGCCTACTGTCTCCCCTTGAACAGATTTCCCTTATGTTACGTTAAGTGACTAGGAGGCTCTCTTGGTAAGTCCAGATCTCAAGTATCTGGTCTTACCCTGGCGCTCCACAAAGGTCAACACAATGAGGTAGCAAGCATACAAGTAAGAGTAGGCAAAAGCCCTTCGCTTGTATACTGCTACACTCTCAAATGAAAAATATGCACAAGGGTTACAGGCTACCTAGCTCTGTCGAAGTTGTATAGGTTCTGACTTGCCATATACATAACTCAGACAACGACCAAAGATACCCTCCACTGTCTAGCATTAAATAGTAACAAAGAACAACTCAATAATTAGAAGCACCCAATGATAATATGACTCATGTGACTATGACTAATAATCCCTAAAGCTAGTGCAAAACATATATGTGAGAACTGGTGCTGGTAATACGACTGGCCGACTATGGAAGTCGTATGCAGAACCAGAAGGGATAAGTAATTGAATAAAGAAAAGAAGTATTGGAAAAGAAGTTCAGAGAGAGAAACAGTAGTACAGGGGGTTAGATTGGGGACAGATTGCAAGGGATGTCTAGGACCAAGCACACCATGCCAAGCTCTAAGGAGACATGCGGGTAGGAGCCCCCCAGCACCAAACTAAGACAGCGGCACCCAATTACAGACCACTACGTCATGAAGAGCAGGCGTCATATGACGCGCCAGGCCCGCCGGCCAATCACGACCGTGGGAACCTCCGCCCGAGCGAGGAAGGCACATGTATATACACACGCACATAATACCACCTCGCTGCTTCCTTCGTTCTCTCTCTCCTTGCAATTCACACTACATATCTTATACTCTATCACTGATATAAAATACTTCCAAGTGTCACAGACAAGAATAAAGACCACCACTGATCTTTCTGTGACATCATGAATACTAAGAAAGAAAGAACATCGTTCTACGATTATTATAGCCCATTTCACTGCCCTGGCGAGCGCTAGCGAGTACGAGCACATTCTGGCAAGCTGGCCAGCGTAACACCCCGCCCAAGATGTGGGACGTTTTAACCTCAGGTAAACGCCACATCTGACCAGACAGAATGCCCACAAACCCCACCTCACCCAGCTACTCCCCCAAGTTGTGAAAACAAGGCACAATCACAAACATAAAACACTTCATTATATAAAAAAATCTACACAACACTTCCCCAAAATAATAGTATCACTTAACAATATTACGCTCAACGAGCAAGCTTCAACAAGCCTAGCCTACTAAGACAAAACTCAGAATGTCTTAGATTCTTGCTGTAACATACTGCACTTATATACTATCAAACGAAAGAGTTTTTATGTGAAGTTTTGGTATTATTTTTAATAGTGTTTTTGGCAGCTTTGCACTACAGGGGCAAGCCTAATTTTTCTCCACTCAACCCAACACACCTGTGGTGATCTACCCTGGGTCCTCCACCCTGGACAAACAGTCAGCTATCACATTGTCACAACCGGCAATATGGCGAATGTCTAGGTTATACTCCTGCAACATTAAGGACCATCTAGTTAGCCTCATATTCCGGTTGTGGAAATGATTCAAAAACTTCAAAGGGTCGTGGTCAGTGTAAATCACCACGATTGGGCCAAAAGCGGGAACATACACCTCAAAGTGCCTGAGCGCCAGCACAATGGCCAGAAGCTCCTTCTCTACCACTGAATAGTTCTTTTGTGCTGAGTTGAACTTCTTGGAAAAGAAACTTGCTGGGTGTTCCACACCTTCTGTGTCTGTTTGCAACAAGACGGCACCAGCCCCTACACCGCTAGCATCTGTCGCTAGCTGAAAAGGTCTTGAGAAGTCTGGGGCCCTGAGTATGGGGTGAGTGCACAAAAGATGCTTCACCAGTGAGAATGCTTTCTCACACTCAGGTGCCCACCCAAACTTTTTCGTCTTTGCAAGTAGATCAGTCAGAGGAGCCAACACCGAGGAGTATCCGCGAATGAATCTGCGGTAATACCCAATCATGCCCAAGAACCTCATGATTTGTCTTTTGGTGGTCAGCCTGGGGTAATAGCCTGTATCTTGGTTTGGGGGGGGGCACGCCTGGCCTAACCCTACCACAAACGCTAAGTACTGCACAGTTGCCCAAACAAAGTCACATTTGCCCAGATTGACCACCAAATGAGCCTCACTCGCTTCCTGAACAATGCCCCGATGTGCTCGCAATGGCTTTCAAAGTCATTATCGTAGATTATTACATCATCTCGATAAACGGTGCACTTAGGGATTTCCGCCACTAACTCGTTCATCAGGCATTGGAAGGTTTCAGGTGCATTCTTCAACCCATACAGCATAACGTTGCAACGGTAAGTGTTCCCATCCACCACAAACCCGCACACCAGCTTCGCCCGCTCAGACAACGGCACCTGTCAGTAACCTTTGACAAGATCCACCTTGGTGAGGTAACGTGCACACCCGATCTTATCAACACTGTCATCTACGCGGGGAAGAGGGTAAGCATTGGTGGGGGTTAAGCCATTCAACCGCCTGAAGTCAATGCAAAACCTGACCTTGCCGTCTGGTTTAGGCTGCAGAGTGACGGGAGATGTCCACCTAACCGCCCCTTTTTCTATCAGCCCCTTCTCCAACATGTAGCCTAATTCCGCTTGGAGAGCCGGAAGTTTAATGGGAGGTACACGATAGGGCACTGATTTAAAGGGGGGGTGGTCTCCAACGTCTACATCGTGCACCGCATGAGTTGTGAGGCCTGGGTGCTCGGCAAAAACAGTGGGGTATAAACTGAACAGGTTCTGGATCGCTGCACGTTGTTGCTCAGGCAGGTGCTCAAGCGCTTCCACAGCCACCTGGCTCGTGTTCCCCGCCCACTGATCCACCGAGACATGACAATCCCAACTTTCCTCCACCTGTGCCTCACTGCTCCCCTCTCCTTCTCCACCTTGGCCGCTGCAGACCAACACAGGGGCAGTAGGCTGCTCAGGTGGGCGCCTCACAAACTCTTTTAACAGGTTCACATGACAGAGCTGATTTGTCTTTCGCCTATCCGGAGTAGCCACAAGGTAATCTAGGTCAGATAACTTCCTCACGACCTTGTAAGGACCGACATACTTGGCAGACAGGGGATGGCCTACTAAGGGCAATAAGACCAAAACTTCCTGTCCTACCACAAACTCCCGGAGCTTTGCCTTTTTGTCATACCTATCCTTCATCAAGGCCTGATTACCCACCAAATTTCTCCCTGCCAACTCCAGGCTTTTCAGCATCCTGTCTCTACTCTCGAGGATATACTTAATTAGAGAACATGGCGGCACAGTCCCTTCCCAAATCTCTCTCACCATGCTGCTCAGAGGACCTCTAACCTGATGCCCCAAAACTAACTCGTTGGGGCTAAACCCAAGGCTCTCCCCAGGTACCTCTCGTGCCGCAAACAAAACGTACGGTAGCCCCAGGTCCCAATCCTTGCCATTCTCCATACAGTAGCACCGCAACATGTTTTTCAAAGTGGAGTGCCATCTTTCCAACACCTCTTGACTCTCTGGGTGATAAGCTGAAGAGACAACCGTATTGATCCCATGCTGCTGCATGGTCTGTTTAAAGAGAGTGGACGTGAAATTTGACCCTTGGTCCGACTGAATTTCCTGCGGGTACCCGTATCTCGAGCAATACAACAGCAAGTTTCGCACAACAGTTTTAGACTTGCCATTTCTCATAGGGTATGCATCAGGGTAGCGAGTGGAGACGTCCATGAGGGTTAGCAAAAACCTGTTACCTGCACTAGTGGGAGGCAGAGGGCCTACCATGTCGATGATAACCTTGCTGAAGGGAGGATCAATAGCAGGCACTGGGTGCAACGGAGCCTTAGGTATGCTCTGGTTCGGCTTTCCCACTCTCTGGCAGGTACCACACATCGCCACCCAGGCCGAAACTTGGGCTTTAATACCTGGCCACCAGAACAACCTAGATAACGAGGCCAACGTTTTACTCACACCCAAGTGACCTGCCAACGGAACATCGTGCGCCAACCGCAGCAGGCTATCACGACACTTCTCAGGGACCACCAACTGGTCAACCACTCTTGCCCCACCATCCCAACTACATCTGGGATCCAAAAAACGGCGATACAGGATTCCCCCAACATGAAAAAAATCTCCCGGCTTTGCATCCCCGTCCTCATTGAGTTCTATAGCCCCGTTCCCACAACTCTCAAGCCCAGGATCTTCTACTTGCAACCGACATATATCCGAGGGTGCCAACCGGTCTAAATGCTCCTGAAGCAACTTGTGGCCACCCCCGATACTGGGCTGCTCAAGCCTTGCCTGCTTCGCCTGGGAACGTTTCTGTCGCGGAGTGCTAACACACCCTACCATGTCACTAGGGGGGACAGGTTCTGGGGCCACTCCGGACCTCATAATGGGTGCAAGTACCGAGTCACCAAGGAGTGTCGCTGGGTCCAAACTCTGAACCCGACCAGCCTTTACTTTCTCCTTCCGACCCTTCCTCCGCTGGTCTGAAACTTGGGTACTAGGCTGTGACACCTGAGCAGACTGAGACCTGGTGACAGCACACGCCATCTGCAGCATCTGGCACCTCTCGAGCCACTCTTGCCCCTCCCTACTCATGTCGGCCGCCCTCTCGGCAACGACTAAGGGTGGAACCTCGGAAATGAGCACCGCAAAGTAGTTGCGGAGAAGGAGGTCGACCCCCTCAACTGGCAATTTCTCCACAACACCCACATCCAACTCCCGTGTCACACCGTCCACCTCAAGCTCCACTCTGACCAGCGGGTAAGACCGCGTAGCATTGATGCCTTGAACCACCACAACCCGAGCCGCGTTAATAGGCTTGCCATTGAAGTTCTTAACAAGTGTCTGGGAAGCGCCCGTATCACGCAGCAACTCAAGCCTATGCTCCACACCAGCCCACCTCACAGTGCCGTGCCCCCTATGACCACAAAAAACATCTCGGACGGGTGACGAGCCCTCCTGCTGCTTCTGCACCGGCTGTGAGTTCGCAACCAACGGTTTACCCCGGGCAAACACGAAAGACCTCAAAGACATACCGATGTTGCTCACTAGTGACACCACTGCTGTAGGCGGTGTGCTCGGACATGAGCGCGTAATATGCCCCTTTTTATGACACTTGAAACACTCCACTTCACTCTTGGACTTCCCCTGAGGTGGGTAAGGGCCCTGGCCTTTCTTTAACGGGAAGGGTTTCAACTTGGGATCAAAATTGGCAACAGTACTCTTAAATGGATAATTATTTGTGTCATTAATTCGGGGGGGTGGAGTGGTACGCCCCTTGTTACCTGCCTCAGCTCTCTGTGCAGACCCGCACCCACAAATCAATGACAACCTGAGGTCAGCCAGCTCAGCCGCCTCCTGTAGAGTTTTAGGTTGCTTTTCTTTCAGGTTAAGAGTCAAGTCTGTGACGTTGACCACTCCGTTAGAACCGCATGGCTTGTCCTACAGTGACTCGCTAGGATCGCCAGGGCAGTGGATGGGGCTACAGTTTATGTATTAGAGTGTGCTTTATTTCATATGAAAGCTCGTGTCATGGGCAGTCCAGAAAGGCTCTTTGTTTTCACCCATGTCAAGGCTTTATATATTTAATTGTAAAGTATAGGTTTTATCATTAACTAGTAATGATGGGATCTGGGAGAGAGAGAGAGAGTAGAACAGAGTGAGAGGGAGCGCGCAGTGTTTTTGTCCCGCTCGATGACGTCACGGCTGGCTGCCTCGTGGGGGTTGGTTGAGAGAGGTCCTTCCCATGCTGTTAGCTCCCTTGCTAGTGGCTAGAGGACTTGTAACCGCTTTTTTCCCTCGCGGCTCGAGCTAGTGCGAGTATATATACAGTTCCTCGCCACTCTCTCCCTCAGATCTGGTTTCTAGAACGCATCTATCTCATCCCTTGCTACCTGTCCCCCGCTCACACCTGAGAATCTTTTCCTCTGCCTACCTCTCTCTTTTTTCACATCTTTCACCACCTTTTATTAACACCTTACGAGCGGCCTATGCGGTTTATTTATATGTACCGCCCAGCGGGGTGTTTTTAGCCAAAATAGGGCTGTTTACGTGATCATTTTCATGCCTAAATAAGACCCAGAACGTAAAACAAGTACCTATCCCTGAAAGGGCATAAACAGAGCTTTCGAATGACACCATAACGATCCTTTTATGATGGCTAGTTTTCTTGCAATAACCGTGCAACGCGAGTGCAAAAAGCATGTAATTCGGTACTTTCCCCATATAATTCAGTATGTAGCGAGTGAGAGAGGGAGGAGGGAGCTGAGATTCGTGTCAGTAGGTTCTCCGCGGTGGTCTGGAGCAGTCATACGCTCGCTAGTCTCCTGCCACCACTTGTCTCTCTCTCTCAGCAACATTACGTGCTGAAATTGCCACTCGACCTATGTCGAGCGCCGCCACATAGTCCAGCTTTATTTAACTCGACTTATGTGGTGAGCCGCTAATTAAGGGTTAATATTATATCCCCTCTGGTTAACTCTGCAAAATCAGCTCCATGCTGGCCAGTTGTATTGTGCGTTAAGGTCTGATATAACCTATGTATGTTTAGTTGTTAAGATAAGTTGATCACGAAGCATTGGTTAGCATCCATATTGTTTAGTACCGCTTCCTATAAATATTAGTGTTCTGCTGGATTAGATAATGCTAGACTAGGGGTCTGATATTATAAGGTATTGTTTCCTATGGGTGCTGGCTTTAGTTAAAAGCTGCACGACATACCTGAGAACTGGAGTTGATTGAGTAAATTCTAGTCTGTGTGCCATTGAGAGTAGAGCATGCACGAATGAGGGCTTTTTGCCTATACCATTCTGCACTGTTCTAAGCTCGTTGTTTGTCTTTGAGGTACGCCAGGAGAACGCTTAATACTTCGGTATTAAGGTTTCTCAAGAGAGCTACCCTTCATTATAACGTAATATTTGACGCACAGACTTGAGATTTGCACTAGGCTATGCAGCATGCCATGCGCACCAGTATCTCGTATCATTGACTCTAGCTAGACTTTATCAATCATAGTAGACATTAAGTATATTAAACCAATTACTCTTTTTATGCATATCCATTTATGATTACACAAGCATTTCGCAGCCTAGTTTGATGTATGGAGACACAAACGACTTAGGCTCTTTTTGTTGATAGGAATACTGCATTGTCGTGGCGATTATTATTGTTGTAGTGTTTAGGATATTCTTGGCTCCGACGGCATTATATATTCTGCCTTTTTGTGTGCATAGCCTGCACGAGCATTGTTCCGATGCCTGCCTTTTTGGGTTCCATTTCCGATACGAGCATCTTTATAGCATCTAACATTTAAAGAAGATTCCTTGTTAGTGTTGAAGGACTTTAGTGCACTTTCTTTCATGCAGGAGTGCCTGACATTTATTGATTAAAGTAACGTAAGCTGTAACTTCTCTTACCACCTTACTTTGCATACCATGACCAAGCACCTTCGGTTATAGCTAGTAATAGGCTGTTTTCACATAACATTAAGCCTAGAGTAGACGCACATTTATTGAGAGTTTGATAGCCTATTATTGCATATAGAACTCTGTAGAGTATTTGTGTTCTTTGTTCACTGGGAATATACATCAGAGGTTGGAGCTAGCGCTTTCCGTTGTAACATTTATGCCATTACTAGTCCAATGAATAAGAGCCCTGATATATTTGAACCCCAGTCGTAACAAATGGCGACCTTACCTAGGATTTGGTGAACCTACATTTATTAGCAGGGAACATTTGTTGTTTTGGAGAATATTTTGCGGGGATCAGCAAGAATATTTTTTGTTTACAACATAGTATAGCCCTTGAGTATTTCCGAGAATTTTTGTGTGTATATCGAGGTATAAGAGTTTGGGGTGCATCTTTTCTGAATATTGTGGTGAGAAATTTTTGTGAGCATCATGTCTTATACCGGATCAGAGGAGAATGGAGACACAGTACGTCATGTCGAATCTGAGGAACAGCAGTATGGTAAAATGGTTAATCAGGGTGGGTTGCCCCTGGGGGGACCACCGGTAATTTTAAACCGTAACCGTGTTCCTGATCAGTCTGTCTCGCACTTATGGAAACTGGTTCCGGTGTTTGATGAGAGTGGGGTAACAGAATTTTTCGCACGCTTTGAGAAGAAGTGCCAGGAACACCAGTGGCCAGAGAATAAATGGGCAGCACTTGTATCCTCTAGATTAAGAGGCAAGGGTCTTAAAGCCTACGATACGTTACCTTTGGAGTCATGTATTGTGTATGATGATCTCAAGGAGGCTGTCCTGAGGGCTTACGAACTGCTACCAGAAACGTACCGTTTGAAGTTCCGGGGTGTAACTAAGGGAAGAGATAGCACCTTTTTGGAACACGCCCGGGACTTGTCCGATGCTATGGGGAACTGGCTCCGATCTGAGAAGGTAACAACGTTTGATGGAGTTAAGCAGTTAATGATGTTGGAGCAGTTCTTTAACACCTTACGAGCGGCCGAGGCGGTATATAATATGTAGCCACCAGCGGGGTGTTTTTAGCCAAAATAGGCCTCTTTACGTGATCATTTTCATGCCTAAATAAGACCCAGAGCGTAAAACAAGTATCTATCCCTGAAAGGGCATAAACAGAGCTTTCCAATGACACCATAACGATCCTTTTATGATGGCTAGTTTTCTTGCAACAACCGCGCAACGCGAGTGCAAAAAGCATGTAATTCGGCACTTTCCCCATACAATTCCGTATATAGCGAGTGAGAGAGGGAGGGAGGAGGTGGGATTCGTGTCAGTAGGTTCGCCGCGGTGGTCTGGAGCAGTCATACGCTCGCTACTCTCCAGCCACCACTTGTCTCTCTCTCTCAGCAACATTACGTGCTGAAATTGCCACACGACCTATGTCGAGCGCCGCCAGATAGTCCAGATTTATTATACTCGACTTATGTTGCGCCCCGACAGTTATGGGTTAAGAGCACGGGCGGTGATCTAACTTTGAACTTAAAGGAGAAAAACCCAAGAACTCTAGTCGAAGCAGCAGAAATGGCTGATCGACGGCTGTCGTTGATTCGGGGTTGCGGGTCCTCACAGAAGTACGATGTAAGTGCTAAGGACCGTTATCCTCCCCCTCCCCGGAACAATGACACATTTAAACAGAAGAGCCATGAAACTAAAACTGAATCCAAACCTTACACCACACCGTATTTGAAAAGTCAGGGGCCTTTTACATCACAGTATAAGCCAAAACCAAAATTTATGTGTTTTAGTTGCCACCAGGAGGGTCATAAGGCAAATGAGTGCCCTAGTCGACCTCCTCCGGCAGCCGTGTCTTTTGCTCACGGCATTGGAGTGTTCAAGAGGACATCGGAGTTTGTTAGAGGCATTTCTTCCGAGGTAAATACACTGCCAGTGCAGAAGGATCCGGAAGGCTTATTCCCTGTCTGTGATGCCTTTAGTGACCACAGGGGACTCGGTTGTGTGGAGTGGGGGGGTAGAAGACATGAGGTGAGAATTTTGCGTGACACTGGGGCATCGCAAACACTGTTGAGAAATTTCACTGGTAAACCTGTCAATACGGCGCGGGTGGTTGTGGTTCAGGGAGTTAATGCGACAAGGTCATACCCGCTTGTAAGAATGAAGGTGGAAGTTGATGGTGTGACTCGGGACCTGGATGTAGGAATTGTGGAGAAGTTACCTGTTGGGGGCGTCGACCTCCTTCTCGGCAACGACTTTGCGGGACCTACTTCTGAGGTCGTTGCCGAGAAGCCGGCCGACCTGAGTAGGGAGGAGCAGGAGTGGGTTGAGAAGTGTCCGGTGCAACCTATGGCGTGTGTTGTCACCTGAGATCTTGCATCCAGGGAGTCACATTCTGGTCAACAATCTTTAGATCAGCGGAGGAAGGGTACCGAGAAGGGGTTGGAAGTTGATGCGGTTGAGAGTTTAGTATCAACGGCCCTTCTCGGGGACTCAGTATTAGGACCAAATATCGAGTCTGAAGAAGACCCATTAACTGTTCCTGAGAAGGCAGTGGATGGGCTTAAAAAGACGATGAGACAGCAACGGTACGCAGAGAGAGAGCAACGGGAGGCCAAATTTAATGTAGGAGGGGGGCATGAGTTGTTTCTCAAACACTTGGATAGGCTTGCTCCTTCGGACATTCGTAAGTTGCAATTGGAAGACCCGGAGGTTCTTGAATGTGGTACCGGTGCTGTCGAGTTGAAGGAGGACAGTGATGCACAGTCGGGAGATGTAGCAACAAGGTACCCTGACGCGTACCCTATGAGAAATGGGTCGGCGAAGACGGTGGTCCGAAACTTGCTAGTGTATTTTTCCCGGTATGGTTACCCGCAGGAGATTCAGTCAGACCAAGGATCCATCTTCACTTCTAACCTCTTTGTTCAAACTATGCAGCAGCATGGGATTGTTACGGTTGTGTCATCTGCGTATCATCCGGAGAGCCAGGGTGTGTTAGAGCGATGGCACTCAACCTTAAAATCTATGCTTCGTTGTTATTGCTTTGAGAATGGGAAAGATTGGGATCTTGGCCTGCCATATGTTTTGTTTGCTGCACGGGAGGTACCTGGGGAAAGTTTGGGATTCAGCCCTAATGAGCTCGTCTTTGGACACCGTGTCAGAGGGCCTCTCCATATGGTTAAAGAAATATGGGAGGGTGCAGAAAAACCTTTTTCTATGCTCAAGTATGTCCTCGACAGTCTGGAACGGATGTTGCGCAGTCTGGAGTTGGCTGGCCGTAATTTGACTAGCTCTCAGGCCCTCATGAAGGACAGGTATGACCTCAAGGTTAAACTCAGGGAGTTTCACGTGGGACAGGAGGTGTTGATTCTACTGCTTCTTGTAGATTAAGAGGTGACTTAATTCAAGTGTTCAAAATCATCAAAGGCATCGACAATATGAACTCTAGTAAGTACTTCACTATCGACCAATCTAATTACACGCGGGGAAACGGTTGCAAAATTATTGGTAAATCTTTTAACTCACACGAATCTAAGAATTTCTTCTTCAATCGAGTTGTCAACTTGTGGAATGGGCTTCCCCGAAACGTTATAGACTGCATCACCGTTGATTCATTTAAACTCCGCCTAGACAAATATCTCGCATCAAACCCGCGACTGACTGCGTTAGTAAATGAATAACTTTATTTAATCCCCCCCCTCAGTTACTAACCCATCTGTCCCCTACTAACTTCCTAATCCTGCCACGGACATTAGTTCCAGGGCAGTAATTCCCTTTCCAATGTTCCCTTACCCACTCTAAACCACTGTTTGGACACTTGATCCTCAGTGTTTTGGAGGACAAGCAACCTAGAAGGGTCACTAGATCTGTTGTTGCTTGATTTCCTTTGTACTCCTTTGTACTTTGTACCCCTTATCCGCGAAGTACACTGGTCCTTATAGGGTGGTTGAGAAGCTATCGGACCTGGATTACTTGGTAGCCACTGCAGACAGACGTAAGCGCAATCAGTTATGTCACGTTAATCTTATGAAGGAGTATGTGAGGCACCCCCCTGAGCATCTCACTGTGCCTGTGATGACGTTTAGCAGTCAAGGTGGAGAAGGAGAACGGGACAGTCAAGCTCAGGTGGAGGATAACTGGGATCATCATGTCTCTGCGAACCAGTGGGCGGGGAACACGAACCAGGCGGCTCAGGAAGCGTTGCAACACTTACCTGAGCATCAGCGGGTGGCTGTGGAGCGCCTGTTCGGTTCATACCCCTCTGTTTTCGCGGAGCACCCAGGCCTCACTACCCTAGAGGTGCACGACGTGGACGTAGGAGACCACCCCCCTTTCAAGTCAGTTCCCTATAGGGTGCCCCCTATTAAACTGCCGGCCCTCCGGGCGGAGTTGGAGTATATGTTAACAAGGGGGCTGATTGAGAAGGGGGTGGTGAAGTGGACATCTCCCGTCACGCTGCAACCAAAACCGGATGGTAAGGTGCGATTCTGTGTAGACTACAGACGGTTAAACGGTTTGATGCCCACCAACCCATACCCTCTTCCTCGGGTCGACGACTGTGTGAACAAGATAGGCAATGCAAAGTACCTAACCAAGGTGGACTTGGTTAGGGATACTGGCAGGTGCCCTTGTCCGAACGAGCGAAAGAGGTATGTGGTTTTGTGGTGGATGGTGCTACCTACCGCTGTAACGTTATGCCTTATGGTCTAAAGAACGCACCCGCTACCTTTCAGAGTTTGATGAATGATATAACGGGAGACATTCCTAATTGCACAGTATACCTCGACGATGTTATTATCTATGACAACAGCTTTACGAGTCATTGTGAGCACGTAGAACTCCTGTTCAAGAGGCTTAGTGAGGCTGGCTTGGTGGTCAACCTGGCAAAGTGTGATTTCGTGCGGGCGTCCGTGCAGTATCTTGGGTTCATGGTGGGGTTGGGACAGGTGTGCCCCCCACAGAACAAGATAGCTGTGATTGATCACTTTCCCGGCCGGCCACCAAGAAGCAGATCATGAGGTTCTTAGGTATGATCGGATACTACAGACGCTTCATTAAGGGGTACTCTACCGTGCTAGCACCTCTGACAGATCTTTTAGCGAAGGATAAGAAATTCAAATGGGCGCCTGAGTGTGAGAAGGCGTTTAGCGTAGTAAAACACCTGTTGTGCACTTACCCGATCCTCAGGGCCCCTGACTTTAGCCTACCTTTCCAACTAGCAACAGATGCTAGTGGTGTGGGGGCTGGTGCCGTCCTTATGCAAAAGGACGATGATGGGCTGGAACATCCTGTTAGTTTCTACTCGAAGAAGTTCAATTCAGCCCAAAAGAACTACTCTGTTGTCGAGAAAGAGCTGCTGGCAATTGTACTTGCACTGAGGCATTTCGAGGTCTATGTTCCACCCTATGGTCCAGTCGTTGTAATTTACACAGATCATCACCCTCTCAAGTTTTTGAACCAGTTTCACAATCGGAATATGAGGCTGACCAGGTGGTCGCTAATGTTACAGGAATATAACCTGGACATACGCCATATTGCCGGTTGTGACAACGTGATTGCAGATTGTCTTTCGAGGGTAGATGATCCTGGGTAGATTGACCCATGGGTAGCCTCCTGCTTTAGTTTGAATGGTATTTTGCGCTTGGTGCTTGTTGGCTCGCGGTTGTAGCCCAGCGTATCGAGTCGTAAAGCAGGAGTTGAGCGTTTGGTATAGAAGAAAAAACTAGGCTTGCCCCTATAGTGCAGCCGAAATAAACAAATTATAAACATAAAAATCAAATAAAAACTCTTTCTTTGATAGTTGATTTTTGTTAGTATGTTATAGCAGTAATTCTGAGTTGCACTCCTCTCAGAATGCTGGGCTAGAGAAGCTCGCTCTTGAGGAGCATAACTACATATAATTTAACCTATGGTGTTGGGGAGGGTTATAATTTTGAAAAATGTTTTGTTGAAGAACTGTGCCAGATATTTTACTGCCGCTGGGTAATGGGAAGTGGAGATATAGCATGGGTTCTAACCATCAGGTTTTTGTGAGTCTTGGGGCCTCTGAGAAAAATCTTGGGGGGGGGTGTGACGTTGACCACTCCGTTAGAACCGCATGGCTTGTCCTACAGTGACTCGCTAGGATCGCCAGGGCAGTGGATGGGGCTACAGTTTATGTATTAGAGTGTGCTTTATTTCATATGAAAGCTCGTGTCATGGGCAGTCCAGAAAGGCTCTTTGTTTTCACCCATGTCAAGGCTTTATATATTTAATTGTAAAGTATAGGTTTTATCATTAACTAGTAATGATGGGATCTGGGAGAGAGAGAGAGAGAGTAGAACAGTGAGAGGGAGCGCGCAGTGTTTTTGTCCCGCTCGATGACGTCACGGCTGGCTGCCTCGTGGGGGTTGGTTGAGAGAGGTCCTTCCCATGCTGCTAGCTCCCTTGCTAGTGGCTAGAGGACTTGTAACAGTTTTTTTCCCACGCGGCTCGAGCTAGTGCGAGTATATATACAGTTCCTCGCCACTCTCTCCCTCAGATCTGGTTTCTAGAACGCATCTATCTCATCCCTTGCTACCTGTCCGCCGCTCGCATCTGAGAATCTTTTCCTCTGCCTACCTCTCTCTTTTTTCACATCTTTCACCACCTTTTATTAATATTATATCCCCTCTGGTTAACTCTGCAAAATCAGCTTCATGCTGGCCAGTTGTATTGTGCGTTGTCTGATATAACCTATGTATGTTTAGTTGTTAAGATAAGTTGATCACGAAGCATTGGTTAGCATCCATATTGTTTAGTACCGCTTCCTATAAATATTAGTGTTCTGCTGGATTAGATAATGCTAGACTAGGGGTCTGATATTATAAGGTATTGTTTCCTATGGGTGCTGGCTTTAGTTAAAAGCTGCACGACATACCTGAGAACTGGAGTTGATTGAGTAAATTCTAGTCTGTGTGCCATTGAGAGTAGAGCATGCACGAATGAGGGCTTTCTGCCTATACCATTCTGCACTGTTCTAAGCTCGTTGTTTGTCTTTAAGGTACGCCAGGAGAACGCTTAATACTTCGGTATTAAGGTTTCTCAAGAGAGCTACCCTTCATTATAACGTAATATTTGACGCACAGACTTGAGATTTGCACTAGGCTATGCAGCATGCCATGCGCACCAATATCTCGTATCATTGACTCTAGCTAGACTTTATCAATCATAGTAGACATTAAGTATATTAAACCAATTACTCTTTTTATGCATATCCATTTATGATTACACAAGCATTTCGCAGCCTAGTTTGATGTATGGAGACACAAACGACTTAGGCTCTTTTTGTTGATAGGAATACTGCATTGTCGTGGCGATTATTATTGTTGTAGTGTTTAGGATATTCTTGGCTCCGACGGTATTATATATTCTGCCTTTTTGTGTGCATAGCCTGCACGAGCATTGTTCCGATGCCTGCCTTTTTGGGTTCCATTTCCGATACGAGCATCTTTATAGCATCTAACATTTAAAGAAGATTCCTTGTTAGTGTTGAAGGACTTTAGTGCACTTTCTTTCATGCAGGAGTGCCTGACATTTATTGATTAAAGTAACGTAAGCTGTAACTTCTCTTACCACCTTACTTTGCATACCATGACCAAGCACCTTCGGTTATAGCTAGTAATAGGCTGTTTTCACATAACATTAAGCCTAGAGTAGACGCACATTTATTGAGAGTTTGATAGCCTATTATTGCATATAGAACTCTGTAGAGTATTTGTGTTCTTTGTTCACTGGGAATATACATCAGAGGTTGGAGCTAGCGCTTTCCGTTGTAACATTTATGCCATTACTAGTCCAATGAATAAGAGCCCTGATATATTTGAACCCCAGTCGTAACAAGTCACTGCCAGTACATTTAAAAAATTGCTCTAACAACACTAATTGCTTGACTGCATCTAAAGTAGTTGCCTTCTCCGACCTTAACCAATTCTCAAATGCATCTGACAGCTCTCTAGCGTGTTCCTGGAAAGTACTCTCCTTTCTCTTGGGAACAGCCCTAAACTTAGCCTATAGGTCTCTGGCTGCAACTCATACGCCCTCAGGACAGCCTCTTTCAACGCCTCATAATTCACGCAGGAATCTAGGGGCAAAGCATCGTACGCCTTGAGTGCTTTCCTGTCAATCGTGACGAAACAAGGGCTGCCCACTTCTCCTCGGGCCATTGGTGCTCCCGGCACTTTTTCTCAAAACGGAGAAAGAATTCTGTAACTCCTATCTCATCAAACACTGGAACCAACTTTAGTAGATGTGACAGGGACTGGTCATGGGGTCGACCCCCCTGGACGACCCGGTTCGTTGTCACCTCTACCCGAGTTTTCTCTAGGTCAATATCGGCACAACACCTTGCAGACTCAAACTTGAGCTCAGCCTCTCTCTGCTTGAGCTCATTCTCATACTTATATTTGAGCTCAGCCTCTCGCTGCTGCTGCTGCTGCCTGAGCTCAGCCTCTCGCTGCCGCTGCTGCTGCTCGAGGTCAGCCTCATGCTTTCACTGCTGCTGCTCGAGCTCAGCCTCATGCTTTCGCTGCTCGAGCTTCTGCTGCTCAAGCTCAGACTGCTGGTTAAGTTTGGCGAGCTCGAGCTGAAACAACATCTCGGAAGACAAACCTTGAGGAGGGGGTGCTACTAACGGGGACCCACCCAGTGAGTCACTTAGAGGCATACCCAACCGCCAGCGGGCATCGGCCTGCGGGAACGTACCCGGCTCCGGAGCCCGAGGGGGCGCCATGATAGGATTCGAGTGGAATGGGGGCTGGGACGAAGGTGCCCCAGCTCCCGCTCCACCCGAAGCCCCATGCACCCCACCAAGCACACAGGTAACCAGCTCACCTCTCGACAAACCGATAGTACCAGAAAACCCTAAGACCGTGGCTACACACTGCAGTCCGTACCGGTCCAGTCCCGACACCCGGTCCGCCGTCACAGGCTCCTCCAAAAAAATCCGAGCATCCTCCTCATTGTTCACCACCCCAACGCCGTTTAACAACTCCACCTTCTCCTCCTCCTCGCCTGTCTCTCGCACTGTGCCCTCACTATACTCAGACCCGTCCAGTGACATGATGGAGTCAACAACAAAATTCTCCAGTCAAGACAAAATTAGGCAAACTCTCGCGTAGCTTTATTCACAAACAATATTCGAAGATGTTCTTGAGTGCAATACTAGGTCACCAATAAACTCCAACAAGTTCTATATATCCTCAAAACAATGTCCACTGCCAACACTGCGAGAAATAAATTCAACCCCAAATGGCAATAAGATTTCTCCAAAAAAAAAAAAATCAATATTCAGTTCACTGGTCTAAGGTCGCCATTTGTTACGACCGGCACTACGAAATAAACAAGGGCACTCAATATTGGACTTGAAGATAGGCTATATCTGCAACAACGGTACGCTAATTCCAAACCCTCGAACTATTACGCCGGTGAACAAAACACTTAAACCCTCCAGACAGGGGCGTAGCTAGAGATTTGGAGGCCCAGGGGGCTTGGTGCCTGGAGGGGCCCCCTCCATGGTTTGGGGGTGGGGGTGGCGAGCGAAGCGAGCCTAATCAGCTGGGGGGTTCGGGGGGGCGCTGTAAGCCCCCCCTAGAAAATGTTAGAATAATAATGCTACCTAGGTGCATTTTGACGATATCCATGACTCAATAGTGGGGTACTGGTAATAATTTAATATACAATTAATTATTATATCACCGTTATCTAATGGATTAGGAATACATGTACAATGGATGGTACAATACTGTAAAACATATACCACTTTGATGAACTCTTTCTCTTTGTCGTTCATTAGGCATGTCTGAAATAAGAATATAAAATATAATACTAATAAAATAATAAAAAATAATAATGTACATGAAACGTGATAACATTAAAATATTATTTCAACCCCACCACTGGCGTTAGGGAGTTAAAATATGCGTCATTGGTAGGCCTAATCAAGCTATGCATTACCTCAAATCTCAATACTGGGGGCCTCTTCTTGAGAACCCCAGTAACTTGTTAGAAAGCTTACCAACGTTTGCACCTGACCCTGAACCAGCCAAAGGGCTAGATTAACCTACAAACGAGTATTCAATGCTCACAACTGTGTTCCTTCTTATTTCACAGTTCCTGGGCTTGATATGTACAGCCACCATAGCCTATAGCCTATATGGAAGGCGTATGGTAGCATAAATAAAAGTGATCCAGAGTCTAAATTTGAAAGAATGAGTCATAGTGCTCATAGCCTAACCAAGGTAGCCTACACTCTACACCATTAATGTTGCCTCTCTATGCTCTATTTTAGCTGATGTATTGCACCCATACTTAATTGACTAATATTAAACGACTATGCATCTTTTTCACGATAAAGCTAAGGTTTAGTAAGACCATAAACATTGTATAGGCTATGTTAGGCCCCCTACAGTTCGAGAAAAAAATATGAGACCAAAACATAGTCCTACAAATTTCAAGGCCTAAATATTTAGCACTTTAGAAGTTTAGCCTACTCTACAAATATCTTCGATACCACTCAACTTTCTCACAAGGTTAAGTACATAGGTTATCTATGAAATATAGCTATCGATTTGACCATTACAGTTCACGAAAAAGAAAATATTACCGAAATTTTTGGTTCATATATTTATATATAATTGTATGTAGGCCTAATCTTCGATTATACACTCAACTTACTAACAATCACCATGTTTCTTGTTGTCAAATTAGGCTATATCTTATTATTCCTTTACACATGCTTACGAAAAACACAGTATATTAACCAACTGTCAAACTCAATAGTGCTATTTTGTAATGTATATAAAGTATAATCATTAGGCCTACCAGGCTACCTGTCCTATAGGCAGTGTGTCCTAAGCAAGTGGCGGGTAGGAGGCTAGGAGCGAGAGCGACGTTGTTTCCCCTTGCACCGCCAAATCAATACTGATGGAGTGATCGTTATTTTTCTAGTTTTAAATACCCATGACGTCGCAGGATAGAAGAAAAGAAATCAGAAAACACACATGGTGTTTATTTTACTCATTATTAATATTACTTATATATACAGTATATACTATTAGTATAATTAATATTATTTTCAGATCCATTTGGGGGCCCCCTTCTCTTGGGGGCCCGGGGGGCGATTTCAAACAGCCCCCCCCCCCCCCCCCCCCCTCCCCCTTAGCTACGCCACTGCCTCCAGAGTTAATCTACTGGATAACGGGGTATCAATTAGCTGGGTTTTAGTGCACTTCTACAAAGGCTTTCCGATGACGGCAAAGCCTACTCACAACAGGCGTACTTTACGTTAATAAAATGCTCTCAAGTAATAACAATGCTTAAATAAACTATAACAAGATAATTATAATAAAGGAGTATATGCTTACGTTAACTTTAGTGTGAGTCTGTACTCAACACTAAACTCTTCAATGCTCTATGAAAACACTGGAAGTGTAGTCCTACAGCAAACAGATATGGAATCTTCTGAAAACGTTTGATGCTCTAAGATGCTCGTCAAATATAGAACAGAAATAATGCAGGGGCAGGACACCAAAGCGTGTATCTTGAATACACCAACAAGTAGGATACATATATATAAAACAAGGGAGTGCAACAACTCTGTGACAGCACTAATAATAGCCACTCAAAACCGTACTTCCTTAGCCAAAGTAACAGCCATACTGGGTTGTGCACCAAGCATCAACCTAGGCTAAACTAATATGTGAATAATTCCTAAAGCATACGCAGTTAAAGTTAATAAACACAATGCTGTCTTTATTACTAATAAAGTCTAGCAGTGGCATAAAAGGTACAAGGAGCCTAGGCAGAGCGTAAGCATGCTCGTAGCCTACTGTCTCCCCTTGAACAGATTTCCCTTATGTTACGTTAAGTGACTAGGAGGCTCTCTTGGTAAGTCCAGATCTCAAGTATCTGGTCTTACCCTGGCGCTCCACAAAGGTCAACACAATGAGGTAGCAAGCATACAAGTAAGAGTAGGCAAAAGCCCTTCGCTTGTATACTGCTACACTCGCAAAGGAAAAATATGCACAAGGGTTACAGGCTACCTAGCTTCGTCGAAGTCGTACAGGCTCTGACTTGCCATATACATAACTCAGACAACGACCAAAGATACCCTCCACTGTCTAGCATTAAATAGTACAACTCAATAATTAGAAGCACCCAATGATAATATGACTCATGTGACTATGACTAATAATCCCTAAAGCTAGTGAAAAACATATATGTGAGAACTGGTGCTGGTAATACGACTGGCCGACTATGAAAGTCGTATGCAGAACCAGAAGGGATAAGTAATTGAATAAAGATAAGAAGTATTGGAAAAGAAGAAGTTCAGAGAGAGAAACAGTAGTACAGGGGGTTAGATTGGGAACAGATTGCAAGGGATGTCTAGGACCAAGCACACCATGCCAAGCTCTAAGGAGACATGCGGGTAGGAGCCCCCCAGCACCAAACTAAGACAGCGGCACCCAATCACAGACCACTACGTCATGAAGAGCAGGCGTCATATGACGCGCCAGGCCCGCCGACCAATCACGACCGTGGGCACACGTACATACACACGCACATAATACCACCTCGCTGCCTCCTTCATTCTCTCTCTCCTTGCAATTCACACTACATATCTTATACTCTATCACTGATATAAAATACTTCCAAGTGTCACAGACAAGAATAAAGACCACCACTGATCTGTCTGTGACATCATGAATACTAAGAAAGAAAGAACATCGTTCTACGATTATTATAGCCCATTTCACTGCCCTGGCGAGCGCTAGCGAGTACGAGCACATTCTGGCAAGCTGGCCAGCGTAACACTTCCTCATGGAGTAGTGACTGCAGCTTCAACTTGTTGTTTTTTGAAGGCCAAAATCTATCCATATCTGTAGGTAATGGAGTCTCCCTTCTGATATCATGGAGTTCAATGGGTGCATTCTTCTCACGTCGCCTCCTCTCTGAATCTTTGATGGATTTGTCTAGGTATGAATCAAACACTAAGTCAATTCTATGAGGATGCTTTGCTGACATTTTGGTGTATTTGAGCAAAGCATCAATAAACTGACCAAAGTTTGAATGTTGCTTTCTAATTATATGTGCCATCACATCAAGTATGTATCCAGTCTGTGTTGATTCTGGACATGGTGTTCTTGAGTCCTCCTTGATGAGGCTCTTTTCCAACTCTATTACCAGGGTGTTTTTCTTGCCCGGCTCATCAGGCCATCTGCATCATCAAAGAGCGGAGATGTAGATGACAAGTCATACTCGAGCATTTCTTCATTTTCCCTTCCACGAGCCTTGGCAACCTCTAGTAGCCGCTGCATTTGTCCATCATGATTATGTGATGACTTTGGACGGTTCTTCAATGCCTGAGTTTTGTTATAGAGTGATCGGAATGTCTTGAGGTTTGTTCTATGGATTGGCTCACCAAATCTTACAGTCTTCTCGAGCAATCTTTCTCCTGAATTTGTTATAGGCAGTTTCACCAATGGCTTGAACATTCAACATTTGTTTTTGGATGTCCTCTGTCATTATTTTTCTGGTTAGGATATTGTGCAGCTTAGGTTCAGGTGTTGGTACGATGAAAGGGTTCTCGGTTCTCTCAATAACGGTCAGAATGGACTGAATGTTCCTTTCGTAATTTTCGGTCGTAGCTGTATTGAATGCCCTATTGACATCTAGGTCATATGACGCCATCTGAACTCCACTCAGTTCCCGGTACAAATTTGTTACTGCCAGCATTTCATGGTAAATCAGCTCCCACCGTGCCACATACTGCTTCAGATACCTTGGGTTTCTTTTGATGAGATGTGCTGTCATCCTGAAACACAACAGTGACTGTGTCACTGTTGTGTGTCATGGGTCCCTTCCGTCCCTGACAGAGTCGCTTTATCAAGATCAAAGTAATCAATGGCAGCTGTTGTGAAGACTGATGTGTCAAAATGACTGGGGAATGGAATAATTTGCTCTTCATCACTAGCAACGATGAACATTGCCATATCATTATAGAGGCGAGCAAGCTCATCATAGCTAGAACATATCCAAATCTGTTGAAACTAGTGATTAATGTTGCACTTTTGCAGTTATCATAAATGGCTTGTGACTTCATTATGTGCAAGGGTGTACGCTTTCTACCACCATGGAGAACATGATACATGATTTGGAATAGGCTCTGGATTTGTCTGACTTTAGTTGGGTATACAGATGGATCATCAGCGGTGATTCCATCCTCCGACTTGTGTTCTTGGTCCTTATCCGTATTTACCTTGCAGGCATTAAATGCATGACAATCAAAGTTAAACAAGTGGCCCAAAAATCTGAGAAGGGGTTCTGGGATTACTGTACTATTCCATGCCACTTTTAAGTCATTTGCATCACAAAAACGATCTGTCAAATAAAAATCAACTGACTTCAAAGACTGTCTAACTCTAAGTACTTCAGCACACTCCCGGATAGGGTCTGTAAATCGTATTGTTTCAACTAATGATTCTTGGGTGACACTTGCACTGAAGAACAACAAAGATCTGTTCGTCTGTTTTGGCAGAGAGAACTTAACTTTATCCCCAAAATGATTAATAAGAAGTACCTTGACCTCTTGCTTTGTGATGTTACTTGAAGGGATCTTTTCATTCATACGATTTCGAACATAACTAAGTTCCAAACCCTCACCGTCAGACAAACGTATTGCAATCTCTCTTATAACCTCTAACCAGGCTTCCTTCTTTGTGCTCATTGAACCTCCCCTTTGATTTAAGCATGCACGTTCATACTCAACCAAATATCTATTGATGCACCGTTTATGACACAATAAATCTGCACCAAAAACAGACTTTACGTCCTGAAGGTCACAGGTTCTTCTGTATACATCATCCTGCAGAAAAACCGTTGACTCTAGGAATTTAGCTGCTCTGTCTTTCTCTGAAATCCGATATTTTTCAATTACACCGTGGCACTTAAGTTTCCCACATATCACGCAAGTCTTTCTATATTGAAACAAAGAACTTTGCCCACTGTGAGCTGCACGAGGGGTGCTCTTTGATCTAAAGTGACGAACAGATGCTGATTTAACACTGCCTCCTGCATCTTCTCTATTTGGGCTGTTAGATTTCCTTGCCTCAATTTTCCTAAGAGATTTTTGCAAGGTGTAGGTCTTATAGCATTTGTTATTCATGTGATACACAAAATTATCCTCGCCAATCAATTTTAATCTCTTGTAAACACAGTCATTTCTTATTTCTGATGCTTCCCTGATCCTCTTTCTTCCATTTTCACTGCTTGAAGTTTCTTGGGCTGATGACTGACATATTATACACTTGGAGATGTCAGAATTTGCAGCAGACGATCCAGGCCCAGTTAACTTCACAATTTTTGCAGCCATGGTTCTTCAACAACCTGGAATAAATAATTTCAATCAATACTCATCCCTTGAAGAAAAAATATTTTAAATCAAACATTATATAATGCTCAGTACACATTCAAAACATATCTGAAAGCAAATAATAGAGACTAGAACCCATTCACATTTTCCAGATACAAATGGCTATCTTTATGTGTTTTTAGAGATTGACTTTTTCTCACTTTGCACCTATGCTATATTATGTGTAATAATGAAACAATGGTTGTTGTAATATGTCTACTGAGGTCCAAAGTAAATGATTTTACTTAGAATTAACACAAATAATCTTGTATTTGAGTAAAAGAGACGAATATTGCTATGCTACTCAAATTTTAAGAAAACATAAAATGTCATGACCTTTTGACCTCTGCTGACCTACATATCAAATTTAATGTCATGAGTTTTATATCATCTGGTAGAGCATTCAAAGACAAACATTTTGAGTGGTCATTCAATATTTTTACGTGTTTCTGGATGGAATTATGAAGCATTGAATTTTCCTCACCTCAAATTTTGAGTCAAGTTTTTGTCACAATTACCTAATACATATCCCTGAATTTCTGCCAATTGACCATCATGCCAAAAGTCTACCCTCATTTTTATGATAGCCCAGATGGTCTACTTCATGAATTTGAGGACGAACTTAGGGTACAAAATATTTCTACGGGAACCCCCTCAGCCTATGCATTAATTGTGTGTGTGAGTTTGTGTATAGTGTGTGTGTATGTGTGTGTCTGTGTATGGATTTGTGCGTGTATGTGTGGTGGAATGATAGTATTGACCTACAGAACAAGATTCACGGAGCTATATTTAAATTCTAAAGTGCGGTGTCTCACGAGCGATTTTTCCGTCAATGTGTATGGGCAATTGGTGTCGATCGAGAATCTTCAAAATATAAGTTCCGTATGATTTAAACTACCTAACATAATCTACATTCGATCTAGTTTCCTATTCCAATGCGAAAGAGCTTCAAAATAGTGCAGGAAAATATACTTGCTCTTGGGAAATTGGTGGAAGATTAGCTCCTGTGATACCACCTTAAGAGAAGAGCGAAAAAAAGAGAGAAAAAGAGCTGTGCTGTGATTGGTTGAGAGCGAGTGGTGAGAATTAGAGAAGCGTTGTGATTGGTTGAGAGCGAGTGGTGCGAAGTAGAAAAGTGATGTGATTGGTTGAGAGCAAGTGGTGCGAAGTAGAGAAGCGATATGATTGGTTGAGAGCAAGTGGTGCCATGTAGAGAAGAGATATGATTGGTTGAGAGCAAGTGGTGCGAAGTTAAAAAGTGATGTGATTGGTTGAGAGCAAGTGGTGTGAAGTAGAGAAGCGATATGATTGGTTGAGAGCAAGTGGTGCCATGTAGAGAAGCGATATGATTGGTTGAGAGCAAGTGGTGCCATGTAGAGAAGCGATATGACTGGTTGAGAGCAAGTGGTGCGAAGTAGAAAAGTTATGTGATTGGTTGAGAGGGAGTGGTGTGAAGTAGAGAAGCGATGTGACTGGTTGAGAGGGAGTGGTGTGAAGTAGAGAAGCGATGTGATTGGTTGAGAGGGAGTGGTGTGAAGTAGAGAAGCGATGTGACTGGTTGAGAGGGAGTGGTGTGAAGTAGAGAAGCGATGTGATTGGTTGAGAGGGAGTGGTGTGAAGTAGAGAAGCGATGTGATTGGTTGTTTGGTCTGATAGGGTTGCAGGAGTCAAATTTAATTTATGGGGGTAGTGATTAGTTTTGGGTGTATTTATATATTTATTTATACTTTTAGTTTCCTCGCTAGACATCCACCCAGCTTAAAAAAACACCCCCTAGACCCCTTTTCAAGATAAATTTGTACATATTTCTATAGAAAAATTTCCCGGCCAAAGGCCGAACCTATTAAATGATAGGCTCGCTGTCGCCCGCGATGAAATTGTTTACATATAAATGACACAAAAGGTCTTAAAATCGCCAAACTAATGGAGCGAAAGTCTTAAAATCTCAAAACTAATGGAGCAAAACATGAGGGAAAAGGGGGGCCAGCAAAAACCACTAAACCCCCCCCCCCCAAATTTTATAGCACCTAATGACGTCTGCGTATAAGGGTTTTACTGTTAAGGGGGTAGTGCTTAGTTTTTTTTTTTCTATTAATCTCTTTATTTATATATTTTAAATAACCTCGCTAGACCTCCAAGCTTTAAAAATACACCCCTTAGACCCTAGACCCCCTTTAAGATATAACTTTATATTTCTCTGTAGAAAAATTTCCCGGCCGAAGCCTGGTTCCTCCTAGAATTACAGGCTGGCTATCGCTCTCCAGGAAAAAATGGACACCTAAATGACACGAAAGGTCTTTATATTGACAAAGAAATGGGGCGAAAGGTCTTAAACTCGCCAAGCTAATGGAACGAACGTCTTAAAATCTCAAAGCTAATGGGACTAAACCTGAGGGAGAAAAAACAACTACCTCCCTCTTAACCCCTTCAGTACCGGGGACGCCCTTTTAACTTTATTCTGGCTATTAGACGATTGTATTCAGTTTGAAAAGGGTCTCCAACAAATTAACAGGCTTGACCCTTTTTACTACCACAGATCCTTCTTAAACTGCATAAAATCGTCTAAATACAGCAAGAACAAAATAATAAAACGTTATCCGTTCAGTACCGGTGACGTGTTTTCTATAGGATTTCAGCTCCATTTAGACGATTTTATGTAGCTTAGGAAGGATATATGGTAGCTAAAGGGATTACTTTAGATAGTCTATAACCTTTTAACCCTTTATGTACCGGATATGTCCTTCTTATTTGATTTCAACTACATTTAGACGATTTTATGTACCTTAGGAAGGATATTCGGTAGCTAAAAGGATTAATTGAGAGAGCCCATAGCCTTTTTATTGATACACGTCTTTCCTAAGCTGAATAAAATCGTCTAAAAGTTGCCAGAAGATAATGAAAAGGACGTCACCGGTATTGAAGGGGTTAACTTAGGGAAGGTTTTAATTTATTAGTTGGTTTATTTATCTATTAATATTTTCAGTGATAATTTTATGTTTAGTTTTCTCCCTAGAACTCCATCAAGCTTAAAAAGGGGGGGATGGTTTATTTGTTGGTCGATTTATCTATCCATATATATTGGTATATACATATACAGGTATATGTATTATTTTTTTTTACTTTCCTCGCTATACCTCCATCGAGATTAAAAACAAATA
This sequence comes from Paralithodes platypus, assembly GCA_032716605.1. NCBI lineage: Eukaryota > Metazoa > Arthropoda > Malacostraca > Decapoda > Lithodidae > Paralithodes > Paralithodes platypus. The sequence continues at coordinate 17,029,101 of CM064538.1, read as the reverse complement.
AAAAATAGACCCCCTTTCTAGAAACGTGTACTTTTTTCGGCAGAAAAAGGTCTCGGCCGAAGGCCGGTTTCTCCTAAAATTACTATCGTTCGCTAGGAAAAAATCGACACCTAAATGACACGAAAGGTCTTAATATTAACAACAAAAAAGTGGCGAAAGGTGTTAAAATCGCCAAACTAATGAAACAAACGTCTTAAAATCTGAAAACTAATGGGGTAAGCACGAGGGAGAAGGGGGGCCAGAAAAAAAACATATCCCCTTAAATAAAACATACACCCCAAGACCCCTCCCCCCCCCCCCCCCCCCCCCCCCCCCCCCCCCCCCCCCTCCTTTGAGATGAATTTGTGCCATAATAGTATGTACCCCACTCCCTAACCCTTACAGTACCGGTGTCGTCTTTTTAACTTTGATTCTGGTGAAAATTTGACGATTTTACGCAGTTTAAGAAGGACCTATGTTAGTCAGAGGGATTTATTGAGATCGTTTTTACCCCTTTGAGTCCTAGAGGTTGACTAAAAGCTAAATAAATTCATCTAATGGTAACCAGAACACGATGAAAACGACGTCATCGTGCTGAAGGGGTTAACCCATTTGGTACCGGTGTCGTCATATTAACTTTACTCTGAGCATGTTGAGGTTCAAAGGTTTCGGGATAAAAGTTCTGGTGTAAACCCGCCCTTATAACCCTGCTGCTGCAGTTAAGGGGGTAGTGCTTGGTTTTTGGTCTACTGTATAAATTATATTGATCTATTAATTTATTTTCGAGTTTCCTCGCTAAACCACCATCAAGCTTAAAAAACACCCCCCTAGACCACCTTTCAAGATAGATTTGTAATTTTTTTCTAAAAATACAGGCTCGCTATCGCTCGCCAGGAAAAAATCAACACCGAAATGGCACGAAATGTCTTAACTGACAAAGAAATGGGGTGAAAGGCCTCAAAATTGCCAAACTAATCAAAGAAAGTCTTAAAATCTCAAAAACTAATATGCTAAATATGAGGGACAAGGGGTGTAGAAAAAGCAACTACCTCTCACTTAACCCATACAGTACCGGTCATGACCTTTTCATTATAAGAACATAAGAACATAAGAAAATGGGAGTCTGCAGAAAGCCGATTGGCCTAAGCAAGGCAGATCCCTGTCCCACACAACCCCAATTACAAAGCCCAATTATAGGCTCAACACTCTAATACCCTGAGGATCATCTTACCAAAACGGTTAGAGATTAATGCAGGATTACGGGGTCTGCAGAGCGCTGATTGGCCCAACCCTGCTGATCCCCCTTCACACCCAACCCTTCTCGTCCATATGCTTATCCAATTTTATCTTAAAGCTCCCTATCGTTTTTAATCCCACTATAGCACTTGGTAGTCCATTCCACCCATCTACATCTCTGTTACCAAACCAATATTTGCCTATATCTTTTCTGAAACGAAATTTATCTAATTTGAAACCATTGGTACGAGTTTTTTCGCTATCACTGAGCTTTAGTACATTTGTCATGTCCCCTTTGTTAATCCCACTAACCCACTTGAACACCTCTATCATATCCCCTCTAACTCTGCGTCTCTCTAACGAATGTAAGCCTAATTTCTTCAACCTTTCTTTATACGGAAGATTTCTAATATTATGGATCATTTTTGTCATTCTACGTTGTACTCTCTCCAATGAATCTATGTCCATTCTGTAAACCAAAATTGAACAGCATAATCCATATGGGGCCTCACTAATGACAAGTAAAGTTTTAAGATAACATCAGCAGTTCTGTTACTCACACTCCTTGAGATGAACCCGAGAATCCTGTTTGCCTTGTTTCGAACGCTTATACACTGTTGTCTAGGCTTCAAATCATTGCTAACAAACACACCTAGATCTTTCTCACAATTCGAGTTTTCTAATTCCACATTAGCTAGTTTATATTTAACATTTGTATGCATCTTCCCTATCTTTAATACCTTGCATTTGTCAATGTTAAACTTCATCTGCCAATTTACTGACCATTCGTGTAAGGTACTAGATCCCTTTGGAGGCACTCTATATCTCTATCTGAATCAATTGTTCTCCCCATTTTGGTATCGTCTGCAAATTTACTTATCCTACTAGTTATACCTAAATCAAGGTCATTTATGTATATAACAAACAACAGAGGACCTAATACAGATCCCTGGGGGACACCACTTTTGACTGCTCCCCATTCTGACTTCGTACCATTTATGCTGACTCTCTGCTTCCTACCAATTAGCCATGACCTAATCCATCCCAACAACGCCCCACCTATTCCATGCGCCTCAACCTTTCTCATCAATCTCTCATGGGGGACCCTGTCGAAAGCTTTACTGAAATCTAAATATATTATCATCATATGACTTGTCATTATCTGCTGCTTCATATACCTCTGAGAAAAAACTAAGCAAATTAGTAAGGCAAGAACGTCCCTGAGTGAATCCATGCTGAGAAGAATTTATTAAATTAAATGTATCTAAGTGGTTTCTAATTTTACTAGCAATAATTGACTCTAGTAGCTTTCCTATGATTGATGTAAGACTAATGGGACGGTAATTGGATGCTATTGATTTGTCACCTTTTTTGAAGATCGGAACTACGTTTGCAAGCTTCCAAGCTTCTGGAACTATACCTGTCTCCAATGACTTGTTAAATACAAATGTTAATGGGTAACTTAACTCATCCCTACATTCTTTTAATACTCTAGCATATACCTCATCAGGACCAGGCGATTTATGAGGTTTCAGTCTGTCAATTTCCTTAAGCACATCATTTCTACTTATAGTAACCGTACTTAACCTATTTTCTATACTATCGCTATATACCCTACGGACTTCTGGAAACTGTGCCAAATTTTCATTAGTGAAAACGGAAAGAAATTGACTATTTAATGTACTGCACATTTCTAAATCATTTTCTGTCATTTCTCCTATCAAAGTTTTAAGGGGACCAATTACATCTCTAACCTTGGATTTATATAGTTGGTAAAAAGCTTTAGGATTATTTTTTGAGTCATTGGCAACCTTAATTTCATAATTTCTTTTTTAACATAAGAACATAAGAAAATGGGAGTCTGCAGAAAGCCGATTGGCCTAAGCAAGGCAGATCCCTGTCCCACACAACCCCAATTCAATTACAAAGCCCAATTATAGGCTTCACACTCTAATACCCTGAGGATCATCTTACCAAAACGGTTAGAGATTAACGCAGGATTGTGGAGGTCTGCAGAGCGCTGATTGGCCCAACCCGGCTGATCCCCCTTCACACCCAACCCTTCTCGTCCATATGCTTATCCAATTTTATCTTAAAGCTCCCTACAGTTTTAGATCCCACTATAGCACTTGGTAGTCCATTCCACCCATCTACAACTCTGTTACCAAACCAATACTTGCCTATATCTTTTCTGAAACGAAATTTATCTAATTTGAAACCATTGGTACGAGTTCTTTCGCTATCACTGAGCTTTAGTACATTTGCCATGTCCCCTTTGTTAATCCCACTAACCCACTTGAACACCTCTATCATATCCCCTCTAACTCTGCGTCTCTCTAACGAATGTAAACCTAATTTCTTCAACCTTTCTTCATACGAAAGATTTCTAATATTATGGATCATTTTTGTCATTCTACGCTGTACTCTCTCCAATGAATCTATGTCCATTCTGTAATAAGGACACCAAAATTGGACAGCATAATCCATGTGGGGTCTCACTAATGACAAGTAAAGTTTTAAGATAACATCAGCAGTTCTGTTACTCACACTCCTAGAGATGAACCCGAGAATCCTGTTTGCCTTATTACGAACGCTTATACACTGTTTTCTAGGCTTCAAATCATTGCTAACAAACACACCTAGATCTTTCTCGCAGTCTGAATTTTCTAATTCTAAATTAGCTAGTTTATATTTAACATTTGTTTGCATCTTCCCTATCTTTAATACCTTGCATTTGTCAATGTTAAACTTCATCTGCCAATTTACTGACCATTCATGTAAGGTATCTAGATCCCTTTGGAGGCACTCTATATCGCTATCTGAATCAATTGATCTCCCTATTTTAGTATCGTCTGCGAATTTACTTATCCTACTAGTTATACCTAAATCTAGGTCATTTATGTATATAAGAAACAACAGGGGACCTAATACCGATCCCTGGGGGACACCACTTTTGACTGCTTCCCATTTTGACTTGGTACCATTTATGCTGACTCTCTGCTTCCTACCAATTAGCCATGACCTAATCCATCCTAACAACGCCCCACCTATTCCATGTGCCTCAACCTTTCTCATCAATCTCTCATGAGGGACTCTGTCGAAAGCTTTACTGAAATCTAAATATATAATATCATATGACTTGTCATTATCTACTGCTTCATATACCTCTGAGAAAAAACTAAGCAAATTAGTAAGGCAAGACCGTCCCTGAGTGAATCCATGCTGAGAAGAATTGATTAAGTTAAATGTTTCTAAGTGGTTTCTCATTTTCCTAGCAATAATTGACTCTAGTAGTTTTCCTATGATTGAAGTGAGACTAATGGGACGGTAATTGGATGCTATTGATTTATCACCTTTTTTGAAGATCGGAACTACATTTGCAAGCTTCCAAGCTTCTGGAACTATACCTGTTTCTAATGACTTGTTAAATAGAAATGTTAATGGATAACTTAACTCATCTCTGCATTCTTTTAATACTCTAGCATATACCTCATCAGGACCAGGCGATTTATGAGGTTTCAGTCTGTCAATTTCCTTAACCACATCATTTCTACTTATAGTAACCGTACTTAACCTATTTTCTATACTATCGTTGTATACCTTACGGACTTCTGGAAACTGTGCCAAATTTTCATTAGTGAAAACGGAAAGAAATTGACTATTTAATGTACTGCACATTTCTAAATCACTTTCTGTCAATTTTCCTATCGAAGTTTTAAGGGGACCAATTACATCTCTAGCCTTGGATTTATATAGTTGGTAAAAAGCTTTAGGATTATTTTTTGAGTCATTGGCAACCTTAATTTCATAATTTCTTTTTTCTTTCCTAATATCCTTTTTTACCTGTCTTGATAGATTCTGATAGTAAGCAAGTAGGTGAATTTCGCCTTTTCTAATTTTTCTATATATTCCTCTCTTTTGTCCTAGAAGATCTAATAGTCTATTATTCATCCATTTGGGTTGGTTCTGTGTTGATCTAAATTTTCTTTTGGGGATATATTTATTTTGCGCATTGAATACTGACTTGATAAAATTATCGTATGTATCTACCAAGTTTGACGTCTCCTCCTGACTTAAGATGACAGGTGCCTGAGAAAGGATACACTCATTTGGACACCTGGATCGACTTAATTTTTTTACCATAGGGTCCGCTAACAGGGCTTCTCTTAACCCACCATAATTGGCTTTTCTGAAGTCAGGTATTAATGTTGTATTCTCTCTGGTATTACCTTTCCATTGTATATTCAAATACACAGAATTGTGATCACTATTTCCTAGGTGGTCCCCGATTTCTACACTATTTATCATATGTTCATTGTTACTGAAAACTAAATCGAGAATATTATCACCTCTAGTTGGCGTATCTATGAATTGAGATAAAAAACTATCTTGTACTACCTCAATAAACTCCTTTGAATCAGAGTCGCCTATTTGTTGCTGCCAATCTATATTAGGGAAATTAAAATCCCCCATAATGCACACGTTGCTAAGCCTTGATGCTATTTTAATTTCCTCCCATAATGATGTTCCGTCATTTCTACTCACATTTGGCGGTCTATACATAACTCCAATAACTAAAGTCTCACTACCTTCGTTAACTTCTACCCAAACACTTTCATTTTCATTATTTACTCTAATACCTGATTTAGTACAGCTTTTTAATGAACTCCTGACAAATACTGCTATACCGCCACCCCTCTTACTTGTTCGGTCATATTTAAACAAACTATATCCCGGTATATCAAACTCTGCTAAAAAATGCCTGGTTTCTGTATTAATCCATGTTTCAGTTAGCGCTATTATGTCTATATTTTCTTTGCTAACCAGTGCTCTAAGTTCGTTCATTTTGTTACATAAACTCCTGCAATTTGTATAATAAACACTCAAACTATTACTTGTATTTGCAACTATTTTTCTATTGTTTTTAACTAATTTATTTTTACCTGTTGAACTACTGGACCTAGACGGAAAATCTACGCTGTCAGAATGTTCGTTATTACTATCAATTTGATGTGGCTGGGATTCTATTTTACTTACACACCTATGGTTTATTAACAAAACCCCGCAACAAACTTGTCGAGTGAGCTGGCTAAGGTCGAAACTCCTAGTCGAGAGAGATGTACTCCATCCTGGGCATACAGTTCATCCTTACCGTAGAAGAGGGTCCAGTTATCCAGGAATGGAATAGTATTTGCCTTGCAATACTTCTCCAGCCGGCTATTTACACCAATAGCCCTGGAGGACCATTCCTTCCTTACCCCTCTTCTTGGTAGGATACTGTGTACCACAGGAACTCCACCCTTCTCCTTGATCCTCTCCAACATTTCCTGGTACGTGGTGAGCAACTCCTCAGTCCTGCATTTCCAAATGTCGTTGCTCCCTGCGTTGAGGAAGATGATGGGGTCCTCTCCACTCGCTTCCATGACACCATCTAGCTTTTTTGCCACCTTCTCGACTCCGGCACCAGGCAGACAGACAACTTTACCAACATGTGTGTTAGTAGCCCTACCAAGGTATTTAATCATTGAATCCCCTACAATTAAAATAGACTTAGCTGTTTTCTGTTGCCGGCCTGTAGCAGGAGTTGTAGCAGCAACAGCAGCAGACTTCCCCCCCTCCCCTCTCACTGCCTCGATGATCGCCACTTCCTCGCCATCACTCTCATCAGCCAAGGTGCTGAAGTTGTTGTGAGTCTTGAGTGGCTGCCTTTTCAGCTTGCAGGCCGTTGCACTGGTTGACACCACTTTCCAAGGGGTTTCACGATCCCTGGGAACACTTCCGGTAGCCTCACACTTCTTTTCCGCCATAGCTAGTCTCAAGGCCAAATTTTCATCTTTGAGACACTGAATCTCCTGCTCCACACTCTCCAGTCTTTCTTGCAAAGCAAGACAAAGCTGGAGAGTATGGGAGGAGACAGCAGACTCATCAACAACAGCCATCACTAAAAAGTTCACTAGGACCTCACGAAGGGTAAACCGGTTCACTAGCGGTCACTGGGGACGTCCGCACTAGTCAGGGGTCAGAGGGCAACTGGGCAAATTTTCTTTCCTAATATCCTTTTTTACCTGTCTTGATAGATTCTGATAGTAAGCAAGTAGGTGAATTTCGCCTTTTCTAATTTTTCTATATATTCCTCTCTTTTGTCCTAGAAGATCTAATAGTCTATTATTCATCCATTTGGGTTGGTTCTGTGTTGATCAAAATTTTCTTTTGGGGATGTATTTATTTTGTGCATTGAATACTGACTTGATAAAATTATTGTATGTATCTACCAAGGTTGACCTCTCCCCCTGACTTAAGATGACAGGTGCCTGAGAAGGGGTACACTCATTTGGACACCTGGATCGACTTATTTTTTTGACCATAGGGTCAGCTAATAGGGCTCTTCTTAACCCACCATAATTAGCTTTTCTAAAGTCAGGTATTAACCCTTAAAAAGCGGCCCACCACTTAAGTCGAGTTAAATAAAGCTGGACTATGTGGCGGCGCTCGACATAACTCGAGTGGCAATTTCAGCACGTAATGTGGCTGAGAGAGAGAGACAAGTGGTGGCAGGAGACTAGCGAGCGTATGACTGCTCCAGACCACCGCGGCGAACCTACTGACACAAATCTCAGCTCCCTCCTCCCTCTCTCACTCGCTACATACTCAATTATGTACCGAAAGTACCGAATTACCTGCTTTTTGCACTCGCGTTGCACGGTTATTGCAAGAAAACTATCCATCATACAAGGATCGTTATGGTGTCATTCGAAAGCTCTGTTTATGCCCTTTCAGGGATAGGTACTTGTTTTACGTTCTGGGTCTTATTTAGGCATGAAAATGATCACGTAAACAGCTCTATTTTGGCTAAAAACACCCCGCTGGGCGGTACACATAAATAAACCGCATAGGCCGCTCGTAAGGTGTTAATGTTGTATTCTCTCTGGTATTACCTTTCCATTGTATATTAAAATACACAGAATTGTGGTCACTATTTCCTAGGTGGTCCCCTATCTCTACATTATTTACCATATGTTCATTGTTACTGAAAACTAAATCGAGAATATTAGTACCTCTAGTCGGCGTATCTATGAATTGAAATAAAAAACTATCTTGTACTACCTCTATAAACTCCTCAGAATCAGAGTCTCCTATTTGATGCTGCCAATCTATATTCGGAAAATTAAAATCCCCCATAATGCACACATTGCTAAACCTGGATGCCATTTTAATTTCCTCCCATAATGACGTTCTATATAGGCTACATTGGAGATTTTGTTCAGATTAGGAAGGACCTCTAGCAATAATAAGGCTTCAAACTATCTCAACCAACCCTTTGAACTACTGCACATCCTTCCTAAGCTGCATAATATCTCTAAATATAGCAAAAATATAATATAACGCACGTCGCTCAAAGGGTTAATATACCTAGCTTCAAATAGGTATAGGCCAGAAATCGTGAACCCTAAACTCTGTAACTCAAAACAGTCTAGATAAACGGATACATTTCCATACTTATTCCCTGGCTGACCTTCCCCAAGTGGTAGAAATATTAGCTCGTTGTTAGAACCCCAAATGTTAGAAAAATATGTAATTCAAGCTCTTTCTTGTGTCGTCCTTCCACCCAACATAATTATCCAATTGGTAGGGTGAGGGCTGGTCCCATCCAGAGTGAGGTTTCGCAATCTCGACCCAACCTTAGCCGTTTATGTTTGTCTTTTTACTGGCCTACTTTCCTTCTGGGAGCAGAGGGCTAGGAATCCTCCTCCCCTTGTATAATTCACATACAAGACGCGAAAGTGGTTCCGGACCATACAAATTGGAACTTTAAATTGTATTTCTGTTTGGGCTCTGTCTCGGGTTGGACACCCCCAGCTATGGGGTATATGCCTACATACATACATACATAATGGAGCTACAACGTAGTGTACATGTATAGTATGTGGGCACTATATATTCAAATATTATAGTTAGCCATAAAATAATGAAGACTGATTCGTTTTCTTTAAATAAACTTTATAGAAAACTATAGTATTGAATGACTAACTAATATGTTTTACTAGAAATCGATATATTATTTAGTTATTTTATTGTATTTTCGCCAATACTCTTCAATAACTAACTTTCAATAGCACAATAAATAAATATATATGAATTATTGAATTATATAGGATATAAAACAACCTAATACCATGTTAACAAAATCTGTTTCAATGTAGATCATTTTAGAGGCAGGGGCTAAAGCGCGGTTCCCATTTCTCCGTCTGTACGTGACAGTACGTCCCTCCAAGCCAATGTCACGTATTCGACGACGTCACTCCATTCCGACCTTGGGCCCGCTTCGTGTGAACCAAAGATTCTTGGGTTCCGTCAGGCTGGCTTCCGGGCTCGGAGCCGCCTCCGCAAAAGATGAATTGGATTTAACTTTTGCCGGAAAACGGAATATATTTATGGTGCCGATGAAATAATACATTACCTTCTGTTGTCACAAATTAATAGACCACACCTTGTAACTTATGTAGATGTTCACAGGATATACGTATAGTACATAATTATTTATCATGTGAATGAGAAAAAAAACATGGTCTCCCGATTTAGCCGGGAGGCCATGTACGGAACCCAGTGCTGGTGCGGTGCAGCGGTACGATGTGGATCTGTGCATGCGCGAAGACTTTATTTTTATTCATTTTCAGAATATATTTTAATATTTGTATTAGACTAACCTAACTAACCTAACCTAACCTAACCAATATTTATATTCTATAATAAAACTACAAGAACAAACATAATGTATTGTTACCGGGATCGAACGCTAGACCTCTTGGGTGTGAACCCTAACCGTTACCCCTGACCTAGAGCTATGAGACATAATGCTGGACTTGTTTTAAAAGGCCTAGATAAAGGGGAGAAAGAAATCATAGTAGTCGCGCATTCGCAGATCCATACGGCACCGCTGCAACGCACCAGCACCGGGCTCCATGCGTGGCCTCCCACTAAATTCAAACATTTCCTTACTGTTGTAAGAAGGGGCTAGCAGCAGGCAGGTCGTACTGTCTTGTTTTCTTGATATATATGTGCACTACAGCATCTTAAGGATTAAGTTTCCAACACAAATCTCTGGATCATCCCTTGACCCTGTCATCAGTGATATCTCAGAGAATGCAGTCATCTGCCGACCCTTAGCAACAACTGGATCTTCAATCCACTATGTCATTATTTTTAACATAGTTCTTAACACCAATAACACCCCAAATGCAATTAATGAAAGCATGTGGTTCTCTCAGGATTCGAACCCAGGATATCACATACTAAACTTACACGCTCTAATCATTGCACCATAAAGACAGATATAAGTACAGCACATGACCATGATTGATATTCACTTATGCAATACTGGATATATCAGCCTCATCAATGTTACAGCTGATAGTGATGTGGCTGTGTCACGCACCAATTTGTCATGGCACAGAGCAAATTGGGACGGTCTTCAAATTGCACTCAATACAATTTCATGGTCAGATTATCTTATTAAAGGTGTTAATCATCAAGTTGAAGCTGTTAATAATATTGTATGTTCCTTACAGAATATATTCATCCATAGCCAGACCTATAAACCAAAGTCGGGACACCTGCCTTGGTTTTGTCTCAGCAGTGTAGAGTTGCAGCAGATACAAAAAGTAAAGCATGGCTACAATGCAAAAGACAACTCAATGAACAAGCAACTGCATAAACTTGCCTACACAAATATGGAACAGGTGTAAATACAGGCCATCAGCAATATAAAAGAGGATTTTATATACATACTAACAAAGGAAAATATGGTTAAACATTAGTAAGCAACAACGAGGTTTTGCTAATGTTAACCCCTTTTGTATCGATAACTGCCGTTTTATAATACAGCATTCTGGCAACTACTAGACAAATTATATGCAGCTTAGGAAGAGCTTCTAGGGATTAAAAGTATCTAAACTCTTTCAATGTATCATTTTACCCAAGAGTCAAACTGCTTAAGCTCAATAAATTATAAAATAATCTAGCTAGAATAACAACAATTAAAAACAGCGTCACCGGTAAGGAAAGGGTTAAGTTAATGTGATGAAACCATGGCTATCTGCAGTAAGGACATGGTTGAGATTCTGGCATCTTACTTCCCAGGCAACATTAATGTACACATATACTAATACTGGTAAGGTATTATATACCATGTACAGTCGTCAGGATTAATACTGGTAAGGTATTATATACCATGTACAGTCGTCAGGATTAATACTGGTAAGGTATTATATACCATGTACAGTCGTCAGGATTAATACTGGTAAGGTATTATATACCATGTACAGTCGTCAGGATTAATACTGGTAAGGTATTATATACCATGTACAGTCGTCAGGATTAATTCGTTTCAGTTTCCCTGGACTAAGGCGTTAGTAGCACTGCACGATGGAGAGGTATCCCTTCCACCTCCTCTCCTTGTTGTTACCATACCCCCACCGAAACCCTCCATTTTTCTCTCCGACCCCAGAACTACACCCACCCTCCCTTCTCTCGCTCTCACCCAGTTAAGGTGCGTCCACACTGGCAAATAAACAACATTTGCAACACAAAATACAACATAGTAGGCAACAACGTATTAAGTTGTTAATGATAGTGTTGGAGACATGTTGGTACTAATGTGTAGTACCAACATGTCTGCAACACTGGACCTCACCAATTGCATGTATTCCGAACACCTAATGAAGGAATGCAATGTATCATAGGCAGAGCCACTTATTAGCTTTACTAAATTTGAAAGAAAGAGAGATAGAGATAGAGAGGGAGAGAGAGACAGAAAACGTGGGGGGGGGGGGATTGTTCGCCGAAAACCTTACATATGATTCGAGTGATTGATACCGCTACATTTACCATTGACCCCTGAAAGGTTCATACCGATGTACTGATGGTATCATAATCTAATATAGCTGCCAAACTAACCTTACGTGAAGTTGTATTTCATTGTCATCGTTGTAATGGCTCAGGCTCGTCTACGTAACAAGCTTGAGACAACGAGGACCGTCTGTGTCAATTCCACCATGAGTCTCTCCCATCAATGAACACACAAAGTAAACCATTCAAGTATTTTGAATTATTTCTTTTTATACAATTATTAAATACTAATATCACTACTTATTAGCACCGTATACAAGAACATATTCATATTCACCACAAAGCTATCTCCTTCCAGACAGTTGAGGACTCATTAAGTGTAAACAGCCAATTTGCCAATAAATGCTATGAATTATTGCCGAGAATGTGCCCAGTAAGTCGGCCATGTGATTTCATTACGCTAACTCATTACTCATCCTCTTAACGGAGCTATCTACCCAATCATTAGGCCATATTTGTTTCCTAATTGGCCATAATGTAAAACTACTGTATATAAACGGGACACGAACTACCCTCGGGCAAGGAACTGGGGTTTTCGAAAAGAGGCTCCAGGCTTGAAAATATTACTTGACATAAACATGCTTAATAATCCTGAAGGGTTGATAACCAATATATATGCCCTATTTTAATTAACTACCCCTCGGGTACTCTTACGCTCATCTATCCATTAGAGTGGGTCTTATTTTAAAGTTCCCATGCCCTCAACACTTACGCTCACCCATACATTAGGGTAGGACTTGTTCATTTTGTCACCTTACCCTTAACACCTTGCCATAAGGTTACTCTATTTGATCAGGTATCTTGTGTTGTAACCAAGGGGGGCGTTCACTATGGCTATGTAGTAATATGGGTTTAAACATAGTAAATTGCGTTAAATACTAGCTGAGTAATGGCAATACGTAGAGTATATACTCCACATAATACTATTGAAAGGTTCACGCCTATTCAAGCTTATTCTCTTGAGATAACTTTCACGATAAGTTTAATTCACACCTGTTAAGAATGATTACTAAATAACTATATAACGCCCATTTATTAAATCCCAGATTAACTACAAGTTTTAATATTGAACTGATCACTAATTCTTCTACTACAATACCACTCTGTAGAACAGTTTCGTGTATAACCAAATAATCTCATTATACCTTATATATAATTATACAAGTGTGTATTTCTACCCCTCATACCTGGTATATCCCTATCATTATACAGTACCTACTAGTAACGGTAGTAATTAGCAGCTTCAGGTTAGGTTTTGTTTAGTTCATAATTATGCTTGATGTGCAGGAGATGGTGGTCGAGAGATGTGTGTGAAATACTTCATCCCTTCATTAGGTGTTCAGAATAAATATAATCGGTGAGGTCCCAGAAGTGGCTCCTAGCTGGGTGAGAACGAGAGAAGGGAGGGAGGGTGTAGTTCTGGGGTCGGAGAGAAAATGAGAGGGTTTAGGTGTGGGTATGGTAACAACAAGGAGAGGAGGTGGATGGATACCTCTCAACCGCGCAGTGCTACTAACAGGGAAAATGAAACGAATTAATCCTGACGACTGTACAATTTTAGCTATTTATAAAACTGTTATTTTATTGGTGCAACATTCATGCAATGCAACACAAGTATCAAGTCAATGAACCCCTGCAAATTGTCTACGCTTAAACCAAGCACCACCCAATTAACTTACCTGTTAATGTAATATCAGTAAAGAGATAATATAATCGCCCATTTGTTTTATCATGAGGGTAATATCCTGAGAGCTATGTCTGCTATTTTGCCTCGACCCCCTGGTTGCAATCCGGCTGCATCATAACAGTCTTATCTATTGGAAGAGTAAGAGCCAACGTTTCCTAGCCACCATATTGTACATTATACATTTCGATGTGAACCTCAGTGTACATAATATTGCTGTTTATGTGTTAATAAGCATTTTAGGAATGTATTTTTTATGTATTACTTTATTTTGGGAAGTACGCCATACTAAAATAAAAACACACATCAAAGAAATTACAGAATACTTATGATGAGAAGAAATGAACAGGAAATTACTTAGGGTGAAAAAAAGAAAAACAAATAGGTTAAGCTCCCAGGGTAAACGAGTGTGAACGTTATGCCGTCGGTACAAGGCTGAATACGGGAAAGGACAAAACTTATGTTACCCAGGGACTCCAGGCACGGTAGGCACACCGATAACAGTTACATTGGATCCGGTATGTTGGATGTGGGATTGGTGCAGTTATTGTGACCAAGAGGGTGAGGAGATCAGGTATATAGAAATAGAGAGAATGGGGACTGAACTCTGGATATTCAACCGGACAAACATATGGAACATTATAAATCGCCTTAGGAACACGGTCATAGACAGAAGAGGAACACATACGATGGAGAACAACATCAAACATCATGCCTTGTATTTGACGTTTGTGTCTATATTGGTATGTGAGAAGATCTTGATCTCTGTAAAACCAAATGGAGTTTGGAACAATAAACATTATGTAAATATTTCCACCCCTTTCGGTCAAATGCCCCTATAGAAATATCAGTGAATATAAATTACCAACCAATTACTCTCTTCTTTAGCATAGTATATTACATTTGTTTGTATTACTCCAGTCATAAAAGCGCCTCTTTAACTATCCTTTATATAACAGCCGGATGCAGCATCACTGAATTACTATATTCTTGTCAGAATATTTTACTATAATAAGCGAGGCTGTGATGGCGTGTACGCTCACCATTCTGCCGCTCATATCCGCTGCCTAATATTAGTAAAAAATCTACCCTACACGGTACAACGAGCACTGTGTTGGGAAAACTATCTTCGATAAACAAGCTGGCATACTTTCTTCATTAAAATGTTTGTGGCATTTAACCCCTTATGTACCAGCGACGTATTTGTAATTATATTCTAGCTATAGACGTTTTTGTGCAGTTTAAGAAGGATCTGTGGTAATCAAAAGGCTTAAGTGAGAGAGTTCGAAGCCTGTTGCTAGAGACCCATTTTAAACTGAATTATATCGTCTGCTAGAAGCCAGGATATAGTTAAAACGACGTCACCGGTACAGAAGAGGTTAAACATTTCGTTCCACTGTAGCAACTGTCAGATGGCCACAGTTTGCATTATAATATCCGACTGTGGCCATGGAAATATTTCGTATTGTTGATTCTATGTATCCAGGTTATGTCAATGAATGTAATGGAATCATATTTACATTTATAGGTAAATTACATGATACATTAGTCAAGGGCCGAATAGGGCCTTTAATTACATATAGTTTATAGTGTGCATGTGTTTTTCCACAACTCATGTATATTGATAATATGAGAGCTATGGCGTGGTCTGGTTAGATTTTGACAACAATGGCCATCAGGATATTGAGTTTTAATGTACAACATATTAAAGAAAACCCCCATCTTTCACGAGCGCCACCATTACCATCAGCAGTATAGTTGTGGATAAACATTTCTAGTTTGAGTGATGCCAATATATTCATATATATTATTACAGGCATTTTTGTTATTAATAAGACATTCGATGAGACCAATTTTGGCTGACTTTCCATACCAGCGCCTTTCTACCGTCATTTAAGAAATTAGAAATATGATATGTATTCCAGGGTCAAAAATTGTCTTCCTTTAATATCCGGAACCCACCGAAGTTGCATAGGATACGACGGTTAGAATAAAATATATATGGTCATATAAAACAATAAAATATAGAATACATTATATATAAAAGAAAAATAGTGTTGATTAGGTTTTATATATTACTTAATAATCACTGGCCATAACCTTCACCCCATTGATGGAACATGTATGGAACAAACAATAGTACACCACTGTACTGCTGAACATTGTGTAACTTAAACCCTTTCAGTAGACGATAACGGTTTGCTTTATTCTAAATTTTCTAACATGAGTCAAATATATTCAGCTGAAGAAAGGATTGTAAGAGTCAGCAGGTTAATTGACATTACCCCTTCACTTCCTCAAGGGCCTTCCAAAGCTGGGTTTTACGTGTCTAATATTACAGTATATTATGAAGGCTTATATAATAGTCTGTCATGCATCTGGCCCGGACAGCCTGTATATATATGAAGGGCCATGCCTTGTGGTGTGCTCTGCTGTGTGTCTGCCTGCTGAGACTGGAACCTGTCTGGGATCTGGGAGTCTTTTGATGGGGACCCCATATGGCATTGATCTCTGGGTCTTCTCCTGGGTGATCTAGATGTGTGTGGATTTATATTGTTATTATATTATTTAACTTCTGTTCGAGCTCTGGCTCGAGTTGGCCACCCCCCTCTATGGGGTATGTGCTAGTATTTACATACATGTATGTGAGTATGTGTATTCTCTGGCACATACCCCATAGCTGGGCGTGGCTAACTCGAGACAGAGCCTTACCCTTTAAAGTCCAATTCTTAGGGTTCGAAACCACTTTCGCGTTTCCTCACCCCTTTCTCTGTCTCGTCTAGTAGGTGAATATTACAAGGGGAGGAGGATAACTAACCTCCCGCACCCGAAGTATTAAAAATACTACATGAAAAGTGTCATGACGAACAACAACAGCAGAATATAGGTATTATGTTTTAAAGGGAGATGGGTTTGTATCGGGCAATTATGTAGCGGTCTTTAATTAATAGGGTTAATTATATTTTCTCTTACCTCAATATTTCCCGTAGAGTGTTGTAGATCTAAGAGTTGTCTGAAACACTGTTTATTAAGGGGAACTATGTACGGAGGTATCAAATAAACACTTACTAGGGTTTTATCTGATTTATTACTTTGAAAATAAAATTATGTTAGCTCTTATTATAATTGTACTAATTATTGTTCTTTGCACAATACGCCCCCTGCGTTGGGAAGTGCAGATAGGGTTAATACTGGGAATGACTGGCTGTAAGTAATACGGAAGTTATTGTAAGTTCAAGTATTTACCGCAATAACCATTGGTGTGTTTAGCAATAGGAATGACTAAACTACAGTATAGCCCTTTCAATATACAGTATATTAATAAAAGCAACTTAGGACTGAGCTGTATTCCTGTTTTATATTAGTTCTCTGTAAAAAAAAAAAAGGAACTATTAGGGAAGGTTACTAGAACGTAATGTATGTCACTTGTTAATTTTAATAAGATTATCGTCACTGTACTTGGTCACGAGTCTTACCCTGGGGTCTGTGATGAGTGACCCTCCTGGGAGGCTGCTGTTGGCTGACTGAGGAGTGCGTCTCTCTGAGGCAGGGGCGCGGCTGCCTAGCAACTTCATGTGACTACAATGTGTGACAAAGTTGCTAGCAATTACTTCTGGATATCTTAGCAATGGCTGTGTGGATACTATCTTATGATCGTGAGAACCATGCTGGCCTAAGCTCAGAGGAAAGTTACCAGCGGCCATTGTGATGGTGTGAACTTTTATAGGGAGATCACATCAACACATTGACATTCCTTTATTTAATTAGTGCTTTAAATATAGTGATATACAGTATATGTGATTAATAGATACATGTACAGCCACCTAGAGTTGCGCTGATACATGTTTCTTTTCTGGCCGCCCTCCTCCCTCATGCTTAGCCTCATTAGTTATTCGATTTTTAAGACGTTCGGCGCAGTAGTTTGGCAATTTTAAGACGTTTTACCCAATTTCATTGACAAAATTATGACCATTCGTGCTATTTAGGTGTCAAATTTTCTCCTTGCAAGCGATAGCGCGCCTGTAATTATGTAAGGAACCAGCATACGGCCGGGATAGTATTTTACCAAAAAACAAGTGTTCAAGCTTATAATATACTGTAATATATTGACATTTAATCATAAACTTCCCCCTTCCAATTTTATAACCTACAATTATGGCATGCTACATCACGAAATTCCCTATCCTTGCTGGAATATAAATTATGACTTTAATAATCGAGGATGTACAGGCGTGTAAGCTCACCAATATGCCGCTCATTTCCACTGGCTAATATTAGTAAAACATGGCCAGTATCGACCCTACATGGCACAACCAATATTTCGTTGGGATAATGATCTTGGATAAAACATGTGACTTTATCTTTTTCGTTTTAATATAATGGTTTTTCAAAAACAAATTCTAGATACTGCTAGACGACGATATATTCATTAGATAATCTCAGGGCCTAGTGATAGTTACCGGCAACTGTAAATTCTACATTTCTCGGGTTGGATCTCTCTCTCTCTCCCTCTCTCTCCCTCTCTCACCCGCCGTTCAACAGAGTCCCACTCCTAGTCTGTCCAGCTCTCCAGCCCTAAAATTGGTAAATTTTCCCAGTCATTCTTCTATTCAACAAGTAAACTCTGGATCTCTCTCCTTCAATCAATGACTTAGGTTGCTTTAAACTGTGTGTGTCCAGGCATTTTAACCCCATCGTCAATTGAATTTGGCTCTCTGTCACTCTTTTGGCTTTGAGCGAGACAATCGTTGCAGGTTGACTACCTTTTGTCTCCTTCATGCACATACAAAAATACACACACACACATATATATATATATATATATATATATATATATATATAGTGAGATATATAGTAATTATGATATTTGCTTCATTATTCAACTCTATTTCCTTGCTTTCTCCTGTTCTTCTTTACAGACAACTTTCTCTTATCCTCAGAATTGCTTAATCCTTTGAAGTATTAACCCATCCAGCCCCAGCGAAACCCATTGGCTGACGCCTACTTATGTAATGCACAGACCCAGCGATGCCCATTGAACATCGGCTATTTTTGCTTTTAAAATCATTTTAAGCCTCCAAAACGTTAGTAAGGGTTTTAAATTTTTACACATGATAGCTTAGGATGTGAGGCAAAAGTTGGCAGCCCACAAAGGCCACCCCGGACTATCCCATTTTGCTTTTAATTTAAAAAATTAACATTTGAATAATGCATGGGACAGGGTGTTACATTAAGTTACTTTTGGATGGGGATCAATGGGTTAATACTAAGAAGAATATGAAATCTAAGACCACAAATATATTACATAAACAGTAGTCGAACATTAAATCAAAATAATACTCTGTACCTTATATCTTATCAAATATAGATCACATACTATGCTAGAATTATATACTTTTGAACTGATAAAGGTTACCACTTAACCCGAGAAGCGCGATAAGCCACACAGAATTATCTGTATAGCGTACGCAATAGGCATACGCCTATTAAAAATGACCATTAAAAAACCTTCCAAAATGCCCCAGGGACTCTCAAAACAAAGGAATATGTGACTGGCTGAGATAATCCCCTCTAGTACTTGCTACCACTCATTCACATGTGTCCCAACTCCTCCCTTCCCCTCCTTCCCCAGCTTTTTTTCCCCCTTCTCAATATACGGCTGTTTTTCCTCTTATTTCCCTCATATATCGGATATTTTCCGCACCTCCGGGCTGGGAGGCAGGGTTGAGTAATCTACAGACCCTCTCGCAGTGTGAGATCTCTCACTCTGTGTGTTTAGGCATTTTGGCTCGAACATCCCTTGAATTTGGCTCTGTCACTCTTTCAATTCTGGGAGAGGCACTCATCACAGGCAGTTCTGCCATTTGTCTCCCTCACTCACATGGAAAAAAATGTAAAGAACAAATATAAAAACAAAGTAGTGCAACATAATAATATAACTTTGAATAATATAGCTTTGAAAGTAACGAATGGATAAATAAATGCAAACACACACACACACACACATATATATATATATATATACAGTATTTGAGATGCGACAGGGAAAAGAAATGCCAACCATTCCCCTCCAGCACCAAACCACAACCAACACCACCTCAACCACCCCACTACGCATTGCTCAGCATCATCGAGGCAAAGGAATAAAACAAACGAAGGGAAACCAGGTCAAAGCAAAGACAGGTAACTCTGATTAAAAGCTAGTGATCAAAGAAAACCAGAGTCCCCCAGTGTTCATAGAAAACCAAAATAATGGGAGAGATTACACTAGCCACTTTGATAAACATGTGGCCAACAGTGAATAGGCTATATGCAAAATTAAAATTAAAGTTTTCCATGTTAGAGTGAAGAAGCCTATCCACCATTCCTCCCAAATAAATACTCTCAATAACCCCAGCATAAATCATCATAACCAAGACAATGTCATAGTAAACCATTCCCAGATAACTAGTCTAACTCTTTCTCTAATACCCCTACCACCCCCAATTCATGAGGCTTCCCATCTCATCCACACGCAAGATAAAAAGAATAAACACAGTTAGTGCAACCGGTTCGAAGGAAACTAACAATAGCAGAGGCTCACACTTGTCCCTCTTGCCCCAGAGTCCGGTCTCCTTGATGCCGACCAAATCTGAATCACTATGCGCGTTGGGTATAGAAAAAGCAAGCCTTCAGCCCTCAGGTTCAGATACCATTCTGGGTTTGGAAATACCAACAAAAGGTACAATTAAAGGTGAGGAACCTCATTCCTTATTTACTGGTTTGCATTCGTATATAAGAAGCCCAGTAGATAGTTCTCTTGCAAGTAGTGTTTTATGCGAGCTTGCAAAAGAAACCCTTGACTTTTCACAGACCAGCCACTCAAGTCTTTCTCAAGACAGTGTTTAATCACAGTGCTGAGATTGATTTATTGGTCGAGACGCCCTTTGATCAGAGCATAATTATTAGGTGACTCTAGTACTTTTGATGCAAGCGTAGATAACCTTTAACAGACTACATTTGCATCACTGTACTCGTTCGAAGTTCCAAATAGTTTTCCTTTAACTTATCCGCCTATGCCTCTTAATACCTTCAGTATTCCAAGTGTAGGGGATTCTTTATCTTCCATTAGACTCAAAGCCGTTTGTGACCAAGGGTGTGTCGAGCCGAGGAAAGAAAGAGAGAGAGACGAGCGTGCCCTACAGCTGTTCGGGCCAGAGCTTACCTAGAGGGTGTGAAGCCCTAGGCCCTGTAGTAACACGTGCCGAGACAACTACAGCTACACAAGTACATCATAGTCGATCTACCAGTGCCTCCTCTCTCTACATAAATCATTTAAGTGTTTCTTATGTTTGTATTATTAGTTAACGATGATTGTTGTGAGGGTCTAGAGCAAGGTATGATAAGGTTCACTCAATATTAACATAACGCTAGAAGATTTTCTATTCTTCCCTCTGTTCCTTTACTACCAGTTGCTCCATTGCGGGAGAACACTTACACTGCTATCAGGCGGAAAATGTTTATATACTTCTACGAATATAGGCTCCTATATTTACTAAGGTAGAAATATATAAATGTTATCCGGAGAATAAATACACACATATTACACGTCAACTTGAACGCTTACTCAGATCTTAGTTTATATGCTACATATCGTCAGGGTACAAGTCCAATAGTGATTAGTTCAAATTGCTAGTAATTTACTCCTCAGTCACATATTTATGACTATTATATTTATTACAAGTTTATGAGTTTCTAATTATTTTTTATGACGGAGTTTAATCCATTTAATTGTCTATTCAAGTCGTTTAGACTTATTGTTCGATTAGAGATCAAATACTGTCCTATTGTCCATACATATCAGTGCTACGTTATTAACCTCGCAGTAACTATTATCTATACTTTTGCCAAGCCATATTTGAGAGCTTGTATATTTATATTAGGACTTTATTTATTGTGATTTGAGACATCATCTTTTATGTTATTCATTGTCTGTTCAATTGTAACGCTATTATTCTATGTATATGAATGTTCTGATTATTGTTCCAGAGACATATTGAGATTGTAACCCAGTTATTAAGGAATAAAAAGTGTAAAACTGCTTGTGTGTATTCTGTGTTCATTGCTTATTACTGAAGTATTGTATATAGAGCTAAGGCTACTCTTGGCCCAGTACAGAGGCATTTATGTTGACGATCAGCGCAGATTCCTAAGGTGGAAATCACAATCAGTCTATATCACGTTTTCTTATAAACGTGGCATAACAATATATATACTGTATATATATATATATACAGTATATAAATATTAGGCTATATATATCTATAATTTGTTTTTGTATTCTTAGATTCAATGTCTCTCGCAATCTTTCGTTATTGTTCATTGAGTAGGTGTAGGAGAGTACCGTAGATTTCAGATATATATTTGGTTGTTGTCGTTTGTTGTAACGTTTCGGCTATTTCATTAGCCATGCTCACGTACTTGATTCTGATTAGCATATGAATGAATGAATATAGAAAAGTTGGGTGAGGGTGAAAGAAGGGAAGTTTTTATTGGTTAAGTAGGAGAGACAGTGATAATAGTGAGAGAAATAGGGTGTCGGGGCTTGCCGAACGTGCGTGAGTTGAATAATTGAGCTGGGGTTGAATTGATTTAGTTGGAGAAGTTACTTTAATGAGATTCAGGATGGCTTGCCAAGAAGGGGGCAAGGGATGGGGAGCAAAGTTTGCATATGTGTTGAGGGGGGCTTTTATAGGGGTTACTCGGATCACGCACCGCTGTTCTGCTCAGGTGGGCGGGGCTAGTCGGTGGTCTGCGGTCGTGATTGGCTGTCTGCTGCTAACCTCGCACATCGTCTGTTGATTGGCTGGCTGGGCACCCGGGCATCCTGTGGGGAGAATTTGTAGTTCGGAGGTCTGGTTATTTAGAGTAGGGTTGAGGGTTTGTATGTAGCTTCAAGAATGGGGAGGCGTCTAGGGTTTGGTTCATTATGTACAATAGAGGTGCTAAATATATATATATATATATATATATATATATATATATATATATATATATATATATATATATATATAAATGCTGACAATTTCATAACAGAAAAAATATGGTTTGATTGGACGAAATACAGAATAGAGCACAAAAAATCAATAACATTAGAATCAAAGATTTTTGTTTTTTTTATTAAGTATACTTAGACAAATATCATACATCAAAGTAGAAAGGAAAATAAAAGCCTTAAATAATACTGAATATAGGTAACAAACGTGCAAATGCTATTAGCTTTATATAAGTCGGTGTTTTAAGATGTATGTTATTTTTCAGATGCACTCCAGTAACAACATGTATTTATATAATGGGCTAATTTATTTTGCAACACAAACCTGTTTTCATTAAAATTAGTTTGTGCAGTATAAAACATGTAAATTGTACTTATACTGATATGCATAATGCGTGTAACATAATTGTGTGCAACTACTTGAACATCTTATTTTGTTCACGGGGCCGTTCGGCCAGGCAGCCTACTACACTTTTTTCATTTTTGTTGTTGTTGTTGTTGTTTTTCCCCAAGCTGCCTGGCCGAACAGCCCCAAGGCCCCGAGCAAGGCAAAGGCCATAACTGAGCGCCCCCACAGAACCCTCCCTGCCGACCACAATAAAGCCTGGGTGACCGAAGCCACTCCATGGCGGGGAGCTGAGGAGGGTGCGGAAACGCCCGGGAAACCAAAGCCCCACCCAGGGCCCTGTGCCCCTCAGCAATTATGAAGAGAAAGTTGAGGGGCAAAGGAAAGATGTGACGCTTTGGCTTCCAATCTTGGTAGATTAGGAGGTCAATCCACGCAAGAGACGCCGTCACTTGAGATCTAGAAAATATATAAGTAAAAGGAACAGTCAGAGTAAGCTATGGGTATGGCAGAGATCGCTCAGTTCTCACTCTGATAGACCAGCCCATCACCACTCCAGCCCATCACCACTTTTTCATTTTTGTTGTAAGGTATATATATTATTGCTATTTTATGTCTGAAATGAATCCTAAATTTTTGAAGCAACCAATAGTGTGCGTACATTAATACTCTTAACTCACTCACTGCAGCCAACGTTCTGGTTCATGCTATGTAAACAAGGCTTATACTGTGTTGGTATTACTGGCTGAGTAGGTTGGACCAATCAGCTCCGGTTGTTGCCAGACGCTTGCAGTAGCTTCTCAGCTTGCCACACATACTCATATCACTTTGCGCCATGTTTTTAGTTGAGGGATGGTGTGTGACCAAGCAAGAGATGTTTTAGAAGCTGAAATACAATATTCAATTGTGACAAATATATACCAGGTACAAATGTGAGATTCATTGCATGTTACAGGCCATGGCTCATATTGTCTTACAAAGACATTAGTTGATAACATAATATATTATTTCATTGAGATAACTGAGCGTAAAATACTAAGATGGAAGAGAGATAGACGGCAATTATATGTTTAGTGACTGGCCATAACTGAGGTTAGTGTGAGGAAATTTTCCCTCCAACTTTTCACTTTTGAATGCCTCAGAATGAATGAATGAAGACTTGACCCAATATTTTCATTGGAACTCATTAGAATTTGGTCTGGGCTACATATATGGTGGTAGGGCGATGTATATTAAGGGGACTTAGCGGGAAAATAACCGCCAGGGTGTATTCTTACCTATAGCACTCCCCGCACCAAAAGACTTATGATATATTTTTTTTTTTTTTTTTTTTTAAGAGACAATGAACGGAGGAAGGAAAAACACAGATAAAACAAAAAGGTCCATGTGCCTAAAGGCATCCTCCATTCATAAAATGTTTGTAACAACTGGATTTAAACATTTGTTGATTGTAAGTTTGTGGAAAGCAATTCGAGGGAAGTGAATTCCAAAGAGTAGTAGCTCTGGGGATAAATGAATTCTGATAAGCAGAAGTTCTGCATTGTGGAGGAGAAAGTGTAAATTCATGGGCGCTCTCAGCTGCCCTAGTTCTATACCAGTTTCCTTGCAGTCTGTGATGTCTATTATGCACACACAAGATTTACAGTGTGGCTGATATATTATATCTGTATTTCTGTTGTCTGTTTGTAAGCTCCTGCTAGAAAGCATATAATTGATATGCACCATGTCAATACAAATTATTTGTCAAGGAGAGGGTCATTTAAGAAAGATAGTGTACACTACACAAAGGACAATGTAAGAGGGCAAGGTCTTAGTTTCAATCTAAGAACTCAGCTGTCCTCTTAACCGTCACACCAAACTTTCACCACTGAACTCGACTGGCCTCTTATACTCCTGCATTCGAAATAGAGCTTTCAAAGACCGTGTGCATTTTGTTTCGAGTGTGAGACCACGCGTAGTGCCCCCACGCTCCCACTAGGAGGTAGCATCAGTTCTTAATTCGTCACCATTATGAAAGGTACCTAAAATCTAGAATTGCTCTGTCAAAATCAATGTCTACCAACATCGCGGCCTTCACGACTCATACGCCTGAGAAAAAAGTGAAAACGAAAGACATTCTATGTCCTGGTGGTATTTTGAGAGTGCTAGCTGATTTAGAAGGGAAAGACATTTCCGACTTAAAAGAGTTTGAGAGTGACACTTGAAAACGAAGCATTGAGTGAGGGTTAAGAAGATGGAGAAGACAATTAATTCCATGTTTTGTGTGCTAGTAACAATGATGATGAAGACGATGCTTAGTTGAAAGAGTGATAAGGCGAAAATCAAGGGACGTTCGAGCCAAAATGCCTGGGCACAAGGAGTTTGAAGCAATTTAAGTCATAGGAAGAGGGAAAGACTGATTCTGGGAGAGAGTTCCAGCGCTCAGCAGTTGAATAGAAGAAAGACAGAATAACGGTTCACTCTTGGGTTGGAGAGTTGCACAGAGTAGGGGTGGGAGTGTGTTGCAAGACGGGTACTATGTACCCTACGATAAGGAGGTGGTATACACTGGGAAAGCTCTGAAGAACATAGCATATTGTAGTAGCGATAGAATAGCGAGAGAGATTGCAGAGAGTTGGTGAGTGGACGGGAGTTAATGATACGAACGGCTTTCCTTTCTATTTTGTCTAGGAGTGCGGTGTGAGAAGATCCTCCCCACACATGTGAACAATACTCAATCCAAGTCCGCACTGTGCCCCTATACAGAGCAAGAAGCTGTGCATGGGTAAAGAACCCCTTGAGGCGGTTGAACACACCCAGCTTCTGCCTTAGCAAAACTGGTAATATGGTCCTTCCAAGTGAGAACAGAAGAAAAAGAGACACCGAGAATATTGAGAGAAGATGAAGGATTGATTTTTGTATTGTTGAAGTGTCAGGGATAGTCCTCTGGGAGTTCCGGATGGGTAGTAAGATGAAGAAACTGGGTTTTGGAGTTATTAAAGGCAATAAGGTTTTCTCTATCCCAATTGGAAATAGTAGTTAGATCAGAAGATAAGTGTTGCATGGCTTCATTAAGTTTGTTTTTAACACCTTACGAGCGGCCTATGCGGTTTATTTATGTGTACCGCACAGCGGGGTGTTTTTAGCCAAAATAGGGCTGTTTACGTGATCATTTTCATGCCTAAATAAGACCCAGAACGTAAAACAAGTACCTATCCCTGAAAGGGCATAAACAGAGCTTTCGAATGACACCATAACGATCCTTGTATGATGGATAGTTTTCTTGCAATAACCGTGCAACGCGAGTGCAAAAAGCAGGTAATTCGGTACTTTCGGTACATAATTGAGTATGTAGCGAGTGAGAGAGGGAGGAGGGAGCTGAGATTTGTGTCAGTAGGTTCGCCGCGGTGGTCTGGAGCAGTCATACGCTCGCTAGTCTCCTGCCACCACTTGTCTCTCTCTCTCAGCCACATTACGTGCTGAAATTGCCACTCGAGTTATGTCGAGCGCCGCCACATAGTCCAGCTTTATTTAACTCGACTTATGTTGCTCGCCGCTAAATAAGGGTTAAGAGATTGCTGGCTGGGGCATTCAGAAAAGCTAATTGAGTAGTGTAAGGTGGAGTCGTCTGTATATGAATGGATGGGACAGGAGGTACAGTTGAGAAGATCATTTATGAAAATTAGAAAGAGAATGGGAGATAGGACAGAGCCCTGAGGAACACTGGAGTTGATAGGATGAGGAAGTGAGCGATGGCCATCCACAACCGCAGCTATGGAACGGCTGGAAAGGAAATTAGAGATAAAGGCACAGATGGAGTGATAGAAACCCCAAAAGGGTAGTTTAGAAATTAAAGATTTGTGCAAGATATGTCGATATGTCTATATGTTTAGTGCAATAGAAAAGGTCTCATTGAAGTGACGAAAGGAGGATGACCAAGAGTTAGTAAGATGCGAAAGAAAATCACCAGTAGAGCGATCCTTAAGGAAGCTGGAGGTTTGGGAGCGGTCACCCTGGTTTGGGACAGGTTGAATGAGAGCAAACTTCCAGCAAGAAGGGAAGACGTTAGAGGAGAGACAGAGACGAAAGAGTTTGCCTAGGCAGGGAGTTAGCACGGAAACACAGTTTTTTATTACTGCAGGAGGAACACCGTCTGGACCGTATGCCTTCTTAGTATTAAGCCCAGAGAGGGTAGAAAATACATCTTTAGAAGAGATTAGGTTATTAGGCATAAGTAGGAGAGAGGGGGTGGAGAGGGAGGAATAGCACCAGAATTATCCAAGGTGTAGTTTCTAGCAAAATTTTCAGCGAAGAGTTCATCTTTGTCAGAGGAAGAAGTGAAAGTTGTGCCATCACAGTGGAAAAAGGGAGGGAAAGACGAGGAAGACAAATTGTTAGATTGTTTTGGCTAGATGCCAGAAAGCTTGGGAAGAGTTGGATAGTTCAGTGCATTTATTATTGATGAAAGAGTGTTTGGCAAGTCAAAGAACAGATTTGGCTTGATTCAATGCAGAAACATAGGAAGAATGAGATTCTTGAGTCTTAAAGCGTTGGTATCATGTGAATGCTTCCTCCCTGTTGCAGACAGCAGTAGAACAAGCGTGAGTAAACCAAAACTAAATTGCATTAGACTGAGAGAAAGAAAATTGAATGTATACTTCTATGCCCAAGAAGATTACCTCGGTAATGCGTTTAGTACTCTCCGAGGGTCCCCGGCCACGGAAGCAAAAGTCATTTCATTGAAAATCAAAGAAGTACTGCCGGAGAGCCTCCCAGTTGGGTGCGCCAAAGTGCCCCAAGCGCCACCGGTTGGGAGGATCAGGTGGCCGTACCGGAAAGATAGGACAGGTGACAGATATTAGTTTATGGTCGGAGGAGCCCAAAGGAGAGAAAAGATTTACAGTATAAGCAGAAGGGTTAGAGCTTAGAAATAAGTCAAAAATTATGGGCCGATCTCCGAAGTGATCCGGGATATGGGTGGGTTGTTGGACTAACTGCTCTAGGTTATTTAAGATAGAAAAGATGTAGGCTTGTTCACCCGGTGTCTTGTATCAGACGGTGAAACGTTAAACTCCATATCCTATGCTTTCATCCCTATACCAATCTAGCTAATTTTGATCTAACTTTCCTATCCTACCTTAACTTTAGCATTACCATAGTTAAATGAATGCTATCCAAATTAAATATATATCAATCTAAGCTAAACTTATAGGCTAATTTAACACCTAAACTATCATATATAGAATGATTGTCCTACTTTGAACCTTAACTGGGGATATGTAACCAAAGAGGATTTAATCAAAACCTCTTTTTTTATAAAATTCGACGAATTACATCTCTCCCCTATGAATTCATTCTTCCATATGTTACCAAATATCTCACTAAATTACATTGTTTCCCTTGACTTAAATGTTATATTTTCACAGGTTTTATGCACACCCTAATTTCTGATATTATAATTTTCCTAGGATCACATTTTGCTATACATCTGTACATTGCACGTCCCTATGGATTATACATTTTGCTATACATCTGTACTTTGCACGTCCCTATGGATTATACATTTTGCTATACATCTGTACATTGCACGTCCCTATGGATTATACATTTCCCAGTATTACACCTCATCCCACCCCCTCCTCCTCTCTGTCCGTGAGTTACATATTGTTATTATTGTTGTTGACAATGGTGGTGATACAATCATGGGAGAGATATGATGTGAGGCAGGTAATCTCCTCCCTCGGGCCATGACCCTATCTTATATTGGGAGGCTATAACATCCAATACTCCGCACAGGTACACTGTTAACCCTTTCAGTATACTGTACCGTGACGTAGTATTTACTTGTATTATTAGTATACAATTGTATTACGTTTATAAAGGGTCATGTAGCACTTAGAGGGATATTGGATGTAAAGCTCGTAGAATTTGATGATGACCCAAACATTATATAAAACAAGTTTTGGTGAAAATTTGATCCTTTGGGTAGTATTGTACTGTAGATTACAATGCAACGAAAATCAATCCTGGAGAGGTTTAGTTAATATTTTGTGTTCCAAATGCCTGGTTACTGACCTCCTAAATATATATATATAAATACAAATACATACTAATGTTCGTGTTATATTTTATATTTTAACCTTTTGAGGATCATTACTCTGTTTGACAGTTTATTGTGGCCATCATTAGACGTTATTATTAAGCTTAAGGTGAACCTGTGGGAGCTAAAGAGTTAATTGAGATAGTGTTTGAACTTTTGATTCTTAGGTATCTTTTCTAATTTTACAACGTCGTCTAATGATAATTTAAATATAATCTAACAATGCGTATTAGATGATCAAAAGGTGAATAATCGATCTTCTGAGACACAGTAATACTTCTATATATTAATTGAATGGTTCACAATCATTAAAAACATGTGTTTCTTTAGGACATTGACACCTATGACGGCAATGAAAGTTATATTCCCGTGTAAAACTATCCCTTCTGTCAATACAATTATATTCACCAATATCATTATACCAGAAATATCCTTATATCATTTATTATAGTATTGCACATTGTCTTTGCCGCCATGATGGTGCTACTCTACCGTTAATATTACTGTCTGAAGATGTCAACTTTATGAAACGTTTGAAGTGACATTAACATTAAAGGGTCCAGAAGGTTTAATAACACTGCAATTTCATCACCACTTCCCTCTCCTCCTCTCCTTACTGCTTGACAATTATAGTTCTTGCTTCGTTAACTCTTTCTAAAACAATGTCATTATTAAATGTATTAAGTTGGAAAGCTATAATAATTGGTCATTGCATTGTTAAATATTTCAGCTGGTAATGCCGTTAGAATAGGATATCAAATATCTCATTAAAATCCCACTTCGCAACTATTTTGTTAGTAGACTATTATATCTAATACAGTGTATATAGTAATGCATTTGTGAATTCTGAGGATGTAAAAACATAATACAAAACGAAAGATTCATCTCAGCCAAAGAAAATGTATGAACAGCATTAATGTTCACATGAAAAGGCTGTAGGCACCAACCGAACAGGGCCGTACTCCCGAGGAGAACTATGATGTTAGGCATAAGTAAGTGAGAGGGGGTGGAGAGGAATCATCCAAGGTGGAGTTCTTAGTGAAGTTTGATTGAAGAGTTTAGCTTCGTCAGAGGAAGATGAGTGGAAAAGAGGAGGGAAAGACGTGAAAGTAAAATTGTTGAGAGGTTTTTGGTTAGATGCCAGAAAGCTTGGGAAGAGCTACAGTTGGAAAGTTCAGAACACCAGTTATTAATGAAAGAGTTTTTGGCAAGTCGAAGAACAGATTTGGCTTGATTTCAGGCAGAAACATTAAAAGTATGAAATACTCAAGATTGAAGGCGATGGTAGCATTTGAATACTTCCTCCTTATTGTGAACTGCAGTAAAACAAGCGTGAGTAAACCAAGATTATTTGGCATTAGACCGAGAGAAAGAAAATGGAACGTATGCCTTCATTCCCGAGAGGATTACCTCGGCAATACAGTCAGTGCACTCCGAGGGTCTCCGAATACGGAAGCAAAAATCATACCATGGGAAATCAAAGAAGTAATTCCAAAGGACCTCGCAGTCGGCAGTGCCAAAGTGCCACAAATGCCACCGGCTGAGAGGATCATACTGGAGAGATAAGGCAGGTAACAGAGATAAGGTTGTGATCGGAGGAGCCCAACGGATAGAAAAGGTTTACAGTAAGATAAAGGATTGGAAGTTAAAAATAAGTAAAACTTATTGTACCGATCTTCAGGAATTCGAGTAGGGTGCTGGACTAAATGCTCTAAGTCATTTAGGATAGAAAAGATGTAGACTTGTTCACCAGTTTCGTCAGTGAAATGAGAGGAGAGCCATTGGCGGTGGTGAACATTGAAATCTACGACGGCGATTTTTGAGAAAGGAGAGATGGATAGAATGTATTCCACTTAAGAAGTTAGATAGTCAAAGAATTTTGGCTAATCAGTAGCATTGGGGGAGAGATGAACAGCACAGATATATTTAGTGAGAGAGTGACAAGATAGCTTAAGTAAGAGAGTTGAGAATTCAGAAGAGTCAAAGTTGGGAACACGAGAGCAAGTAAGATTCTTGCATACGTACACAGAACATCCACCTTTGGTTTTGAATTGAGGATAGAGATTTTTTCTCTATGTGGATGAAGGAGACAAACCGCAAAGCTGTCTGTAACAAGTGTCCCCCTCAAAGTTGAAAGACTATTAGTTGCTATTTTATAGTACTGTATTTATCTATTTTTCTGGTGTATTGGAAAGAAGAGTGGTTGTTGTTGTTGTTGTTCTCCAAGCTGCCTGGCCGAACAGCCCCAAGGCCCCGAGCAAAGCCATAACCGAGCGCCCCCATAGAACCCTCCCTGCCTACCACAATAAAGCCTGGGTGACCGAAGCCACTCCATGGCGGGGAGCTGAGGAGGGTGCGGAAACGCCCGGGAAACCAAAGCCCCACCCCAGAGTGGTATGTTTGCTTAGTGTAGTGAAATTAACATGAGGAGGAAGTGTTTGTGAGAGCTAGCTGGATTACTCTGTGTAGGTGAGACACAAACAGAAACACTGAGGGAAGGCAGACAAATGAAACAGGAGTTCCAGGAACTCCTTTTCACATGTCTATGAGGCTTCACCTGGGCATTGCCCAGCTAGAATGTTGTCTACAATCTCCCCAGACCAGTAGGAGGATACAGAGAAGGGTTGCCTTAGACAACTGGGTTTCGGTGAGGAAAATTAAGTCAGGTTTGGTTGAAGAGAGATTGTTCTACAAAGAGAAAGTTAGAGGAAAGACCGCAAATTTTACAGAAATGAATATAGAATCATTGAAACGGAGGGCAAACCCAGTTTGCCCTCCTAAACACCTTATCTCTCTTTCAATACAATACATCATAAACACCTTACATACTATACTTGCTTTTAAAATAAATAAATAAATGATGACATCACGATCCGCCTCGGAATCCCCAGGAAGTGTGTGTGTGGGTGGGTTGGGGGGGGGGGGGGGGGGGATGCCCACATCGGTTTGGCTCCTGGCGATGACCCATCAAAATGCTCTACTATCGTCACTATCGTCTACTCTTACTATCAATTTCTGCAACATTCGTTGCCAAGCCTCTAACTTCCACTAACACCACCACCTCTCCTCTGCCAACCCTGATCTCTTTCTCACCGAAACCCAATTGTCTGGGAGTACTGACAGCAAACCCTTCTCTATATCCTCCTATTACCTATATTCTCAATTCACTGCCAACTGTAGCTATTCCCAAGCTTTCTGGCATCTAGCTAAATACCTCTCCAATAATTTTACTTTCTCGTCTTTCCCTCCTCATTTCCACTCTGACGGTATCACCTTCACGTCTTCCTCTGACAAATCTGAACTCTTCGCTCAAGCTTTCGCTAAAAGCTCCACCTTGGATGTTTCTGGTGCTATTCCTCCCTCTCCACCCCCCTCTCATTTACTTATGCCTAATAACATAATTTCTTCTAAGGATGTACTTTCTGCCCTCTCTGGGCAGAACTCGGTCTCTCCAACTAATATAAATGGTCTTGCTGCCTTGGATTTTGCAAACTTATCTGGTTGTGAACAGCTAATCCAAGGACCTACTCATATGTCTGGAAATTGTCTTGATCTAGTACTAACAGATATCCCTGGCGTTGTAGAAACTTCCGTTCTTGTACCTGTTGGCACTTCCGACCACAATGCCATCATGTGTCAAATTAATCTCGATTTTTCTGTTCCTGATATTACTCTCTCACGGAAAGTCTACCTTAAATCCCGGGTTAACTGGGACAACGTTTGTAATGATGTTTGTAATATTGAGTGGAATCACATACTAAGATCTCATGACCCAGTTTCAGCTCTCAACAATTCCCTTCTTGGTATCCTTCGCAAAAGAGTTCCATCAAAAACAATTAAGTCTCGTATCAGGGATAAAACATGGTTTAATGATGACTGCAAGCGTGCATTTGATGACAAACAGGCTGCATATCGTCTATGGAGTCGTAATCAAACCCCCTTGCATTGGGAAAATTATGTTTTTAAAAGGGCAGCTGCGCAGAGAGTGTATGATGGTGCTGAGCGGGATTATAACTCCCATCTTCAGGATGTTCTGGCAGGAGCTACACAGCCTTATAAATGGTGTCCGCTTTGAAATCCTCTTTATTTGGAATAGACTCCTCCATGCCTCCTCTTTGTGATTCTGATGGCTCCATCTCTTTTGATCCATTATAATATCGTATAATTTCTATCTAATATTTATATTAATAAGCAGAGTAATCAGGAATTGTCTTTGCCATTGAAATGTTTCCCTAGACCCAACCTCAATTCAACAGTATTCAAATCAGCTGAACTGAAAAGGTACGTGCTGGATCTTGATACCTATGGTGGCACAGACCCAGATGGGTTTTTCCCTCTCTTTATTAAAAAGGTTGCAGTGGTTTTGGTACCTAAATTGGCCGTGGTGTTTAGGTTGCTTTTGAAATCAGGTAGTTTTCCTCTGCTGGCGTAAGGCTAGTATCACTCCTATTCCAAAGGAAAATACTGCCTCATCATCTCCTAATGACTATCGCCCTATCTCCATTACGCCTATCCTATCCAAGCTCTATGAGAGGCTTTTGTCCAGATGCCTTTCCTCTTATTGTAATAGTCATAATTTGATACCAAACTCACAGTTTGGTTTTCGTAAGGGACTGGGTACATGTGATGCGCTTCTGACACTCACCCATGACTTGCAATCTTCATTGGACCAGGGACATGAGTCTTGTGTCGTGGCTACTGACTTTAGTTCTGCTTTTGACTTAGTCAACCATAAAGCACTTCTGTATAAGTTAGCCTACAGCTCATCGGTATTGGTGGCAATTTTTTAAGGATCTTTGAAGATTTTTTGACGAAAAGATCTCAGTCTGTGGTCATTGATGGGTGTCATTCCCCTTCTGTTCCTGTTGTTTCTGGCGTTCCACAAGGCAGTGTCCTTGGGCCTTTGCTTTTTATTATTTTTACTGCTGACCTGTGTTCCGAGCTTGAAAATAATCTAATCTCCTATGCCGATGATACAACTTTATATGCGTCAATTCCATCACCAATTGATCGACACGTAATTGCTACTGCTCTGAATAGGGATTTAGCCAAAATTTCATCATGGTGTGAACTTTGCGGTATGAAACTTAATGCTAGTAAAACACACTCTATTATCATCAGCAGATCTCGTATCTTGGATCCTCCCCATCCTTATCTACAAGTTTCTGGCGAGCAAATTGAGAATGTGGATACTCGGCGTTTGTTAGGAGTTACTCTGGATCCCAAACTTACTTTTGAAAAGCATATTCGTTCTTTCTCCTCTTCCATTTCCCAAAAAATTGGTCTGCTTCGCAAGGTTTATAAAATATTTGCTTGTTACGCCACAGTTATTAAGTTTTTTTATGTTTTTATTTTGCCACTATTCGAGTACTGCTCACCTGTCTGGTTATCAGCAGCTGACTGCCATCTCAAGTTGCTTGACAGGTCACTAAATTCCATCAGTTTTATTCTACCTCATTTGTCTCTTGATCTGTGTCGACGTAAAGTTGGTGCCCTTAGTCTTTTATTTACAGTTTTTAACAACCCTCAGCATCCCTTACATGGGGTTCTGCCTGGGCCCTATGTCCGGGCTCGTGCAACTAGATTAACAAGCAATCTTAATGATCTTGCCATGAGGCGTGTTAATTTTTCTACTACACAGTTTTCACGGTGTTTTGTGCCGGCCATGGTTGACTTGTAGAATAAATTGCCAAATGAGCTAGTAGTCAATTCAGCTCATATCTCCATTTTTAAGTCTAGAGGTAATGCTTTTTTGCAGCATTAATTCTAATTTTTAAACTTATTTTATTCTATTTTATTGTATTATATTTATAATTGATATCCTCCACTGCATAATATGATATTATTCATTTTATCTGTTTAATATACGGATATATACAGTATACAGTATATGTTTTTTTGTTTTTGTTTTTTTTCCTAAGTTGCCGTAGTCTCTCTTGTTACGACCGGCACTACGAAATAAACAAGGGTACTTAATAATAGACTAGATCACTAGATGATAGGCTATATCTGCAACAACGGCCATTTGTTATATCTATTACAACGGTACGCTAATTCCAAACCCCCGAACTATTACGCCAGTGAACAAAAACACTTAAAACCCTCCAGAGTTAATCTACTGGATAACGGGGTATCAATTAACTGGGTTTTAGTGCACTTCTACAAAGGCTTTCCGGTGATGGCAAAGCCAACTCACAACAGGAGTACTTACGTTACGAAAATGCTCTTAACCCTCCCAGCTCCGCCAACTTAAATATGTAACTTATGGTAAGACCTTCTCTAAATTTGCCATGAAATACCAGGCTGGGCGAGTTTTCGAAGCCTTGTGATTTTCTGTATTTTCATCCACCAGAATGCTGTTTATTGTGATGTATCATATCTCAATGGAAAGAGGAATATTTATAGTACATGATAACAAAAAAAAAAATGTAAATAAATCGAAATAAGAGAGTGCAAATGAGTCCGGAATACAATTATTTCCCATGCATTTGTCTTCACACCGTCTTATCTCTAAATTGTGAGTGATGACTATATATTTTTTTTTGCTCAAATAATAGTATTTTTTTTTCTCCTCTTTCCAAATCTGAAAACAGAAATTGTTTATCTTCAATAGTTCTCAAGCAGTGACCGAAAAAACAAAATATATGATTTTGATTGATATGGTTTATAACATTTTCGATTTATTTCGTTGTTACGAAGTGTATGGTCTTAAATTTAGGCTGTATGAATACGGCAAATAATGCTGAAGAGTATAAAAAAACTAGAAGTTCCTACGACAAATATTTTTTGTGCTATGAATATTTGAAATAAAGCGCCAAAATGCGAATATTTACGCTTCACCCGTCTCTGTTCCGCCGACGCTTGCCGGGTTCCGAGCTGTTCCCCACCTCGTTGTTGCGTTATTTGCTTGGATACGTATATAACTGTATATATCACCGGAATCGGAAAATTGTGCTCTTTCTAATGGTGAAAACCAAAATAATATAGCGTAATTGGTTCGCGAGCTATGCGCAATTGTTTCCATGCATTGTTATTGTTATGAAAATATATGAGAATGTTTATACAGTTGTATATCTTTGCCACAATGTACAACACTTTTATATAAATATATAAATATATATATATATATATATATATATATATACCGGGTATATATATATATATATATATATACAAGGTGTCAAACAAAATATAATGAATTGTAACAAAAATATGTGTATGTGTGTGTGTGTGGGTATCTAATTATACTGTATACAGTATAAATATATATATATATATATATACATATATATAATATATATATATATATATATATATATACACTTATATATATAAATATATATACAGTATACATACAAGGTGTCATAAATATATATATATATTTATGTGGTATATATACCGGTATATATAAAATAAAAAATAAAATACAAATATAATAATAATATAAATACTCGATTATGGGCCTTGGGCTTGCTCGGGACCTTGGGGCTGATCCGCTAGATACCCTGGGCAACAGGAATAAAAAGAAAACAAATATATATATATATATATATACCAGTATATATATATATACAGTATATATATATATATATACTGTATATATATATATATATATATATATATATATACATATATATATATACATATATATATATATATATATATATATATATATATATATATATACATATATATATACCAGTATATAAAATAAATGAAATAAAATTATAAATAAAATGAAATAAATAAAATAAATATATAAATAAAATAAAAATGTAATAATAATATAAATACTCGATTATGGGCTTTGGGCTTGCTCAGGACCTTGGGGCTGATCCGCTAGACACCCTGGGGAACAGGAATACAAAAAAAAAAAAATATATATATATATATACTGGGTATATATACAGTATATATATATATATATATATATATATATATACAGTATATATATATATATATATATATATACTGTATATATATATATATATATATATATATATATATAAAATAAAAAATATAATAATAATATAAATACTCGATTATGGGCTTGCTCGGGACCTTGGGGCTGATCCGCTAGACACCCTGGGGAACAGGAATAAAAAAAAAAAATATATATATATATATATATATATACATATATATATATATATATATATATATATATATATACTGTATACAGTATATATATATATAAAATAAATAATACCCTTGTATCGAGTATTGTTCACATGTGTGGGGAGGTTCCTCTCACACCGCTCTCCTAGACAAAGTTGAAAGGAAGGCCTTTCGTATCATTAACTCCCGTCCACTCACCAACTCTCTGCAATCTCTCTCTCTCCGCCGCAATGTTGCATCTCTCTCGCTATTCTATCGCTACTATAATAATCAGTGTTCCTCAGAGCTATCCCAGTGCATACCACCTCCTTTACGTAGGGCATGTGGTACCCGTCTTGCAACTCAATCCCACCCCTACTCTGTGCAACTCTCCAACCCAAGAGTGAAACGTTACACTCAAACTTTCTTCTACTCAACAGCTGAGCTCTGGAACTCTCTCTACCAGAATCAGTTTTTCCCGCTTCCTATGACTTAAATTGCTTCAAACTCCGTGTGTCCAGGCATTTTGGCTTGAACGTCCCTTGATTTTGGCCCTGTCACTCTTTCAACTATGGAGGAGGCACTCGCTATAGGCAGTTATGCCTTTTGCCTCCCTCAATCACATAGAAAAAAATAAAATAAAAACAAATAAAATAAAAAATATAAAAATGATATAAATACTCGATTATTGGCCTTGGGCTTGCTCGGGACCTTGGGGCTGATCCGCTAGACACCCTGGGGAACAGGAATAACAAAACAAATATATACGGTATATACAGTATATATATATAAAATAAATAAAATAAACATAAATAAAATGAAGTAAATAAAATAAAATAAATAAAAATAATAAATAAAATAAATAAATATTTAAATAAAATACAAAATATAATAATAATATAAATACTCGATTATGGGCCTTGGGCTTGCTCGGGACCTTGGGGCTGTTATATACTGTATATAGGCTATATATAATATATATATATATATAATATATACTGTAATATAACTAAAATTCCATAGAGTACTAACCATACTTCCTGTAAGCATTCCTGTGACATCTTCGTGAATATAATGTATTTATTTCGTAGGCAGTATTTATTGATAAATATATTTGTCTTTCAAGCAAAAAATAGTGTAAAGTAATCAATGATACCTAGAAAAAACTGCATCAATACTCAAGGGGTTAACCAAGATTCACTCCCCTCAGTCACCAAAAGTCACAAGTAACATCTTATATACATAATTTATATAGTTCGAATTATTCACTAAACACTTTCACTGGGTAGATGAAATAATCCATAATTGCCTGCCTATAGCTAGGCATGGTGGGCCAGAGGGAGGGAGCCCAGAATTTAAAGGGCCGGGACCCTGCCTCACAGTCTGGGGGCCGGGAAACTACTGACTTAACAAAGGCCCGGGCTCCTCCGAGAGGGACGCTATGGGGTTGCTAGATACTTCCTTTTGTAACTTACTAATGCCTAACTTACCAGTCCAAATTGAGTCAAAATCGAGTCATAAACTTATTTTTGGCGAATATTTCTAACTTACAGGTGGCATTATGACGCGATTGCGTCATACGAGCACTCTTGGAGGGGTGGCGTTATGACTCGATCACGTCGTAAAAATGCGGGAGGGTTAAGTAATAACAATGCTTGAATAAACTATATAAGATTTAATAAAGGAATAATTGCTTACGTTAACTTTAGTGTGAGTCAGTACTCAACACTAAACTCTTCAATGCTCTATGAAAACACTGGAAGTCTAGTCCTACAGCAATCAGATATGGAATCTTCTGAAAAGGTCTGATGCTCTAAGATGCTCGTTAATACAGAACAGAAATAATGCAGGGGCAGGACACCAAAGAGTGTATCTTAAATACACCAATAAGTAGGATACATATAAATAACAAGGGAGCGCAACAACTCTCTCTGTGACAGCACTAATAATAACCACTCAGAAACAGTACTTCCTTAGCCAACGTAACAGCCAAACTGGGTTGTGCACTATGCATCAACCTAGGCTAAAAAAATAAGGCGTGAATAACTCCTAAAGCATACACAATGAAAGTTAATAAACACAATGCTGTCTTCCTCACTAATAAAGTCTAGTAGTGGCATAAAAGGTACTAGGAAACTAGGCAGAGCGCAAGCATGCTCGTAGCCTACTATCTCCCCTTGAACAAATTTCCCTTATGTTACGTTAAGTAACTTGGAGGCTCTCTTGGTAAGTCCAGATCTCTAGTATCTGGTCTTGCCCTGGCACTCCACAAAGGTCAACAATATGAGGTAGCAAGCATACAGGTAAGTATAGTCAAAAGCCCTTCACCTGTATACTGCTACACTCGCAAAGGAAAATATGCACAAGGGTTACAGGCTAGCTAGCTTTTCGTCGATGTTGTACAGGCTCTGACTTGCCACATACATAACTCAGACAACGACCAAAGACACCTTCCACTGTCTAGCATTAAATAATGGGAAAGAACAGCTCAATAATTAGAAGCACCCCAACACTAGGCTACCATATGACTATGACTCTAATAATCCCTAAAACTAGTGCAAACATAAATGTGAGAGCTGGTTCTGGTAATACGACTGGCCGACTATGGAAGTCGTATGCAGAACCAGAAGGGATAAGTAATTGAATAAAGAGAGAAGTATGAAAACGAAGAAGTTAAGAGAGAGAGAAAGTAGTACAGGGGGTTATATGGGGGACAGATTGCAAAGGACATGTAGGACCAAGCACGCTGTGCCAAGCTCTGCAGGAGAAACGCGGTGAGAGCCCCCAGCACCAACACTAGGACAGCGGCACCCAATCACAGACCACTACATCACGAAATGCAGGCGCCCTTAGGACGCGCCAGGCGCACCAGCCAATCAAGGGCCTGGGAAAGCCCGCGCGAGCGAGGGAGGCAAACGTACATACACACGCACATAATACCACCACGCTGCCTCCTCCGCTCTCTCTCTCCTTAACTTCACACAATGCATCTTATATTCTATGAATGATATAAAATACTTCCAAGTGTCACAGACAAGAATAAAGACCACCACTGATCTGTCTGTGACAACATAAACTCTATGAAAGAAAGAACATCGTTCAACGATTATTGTAGCCCATATCACTGCCCTGGCGAGCGCTAGCGAGTTACGAGTGCATTCTGGCAAGCTGGCCAGCATAACACCCCGCCCAAGATGTGGGACGTTTCATCCTCAGGTGAACTCCACATCTGACCAGACAGAATGCCCACCAACCCCGCATCACCTAGCTACTCTCCCAAGTTGTGAAAACAAGGCACGATCACAAACATAAAACACTGCATTATAAAAAAAAAATCTGCACAACACTTCCCCAAAATAATAGCATCATAATAATTATATCACGCTCAGCAAGCAAGCTTCACCAATCCTAGCCTACTAAGACAACAACTCAGAGTGTATTAGATGCTTGCTGTGATATACTGCACTTATATACTATCAAAAGAAAGAGTTTTTATGTGAGGTTTTTATATTTTTTTGTAATAGTGTTCTTGGCGGCATTGCACTACAGGGGCAAGCCTAATTTTTCTCCACCACCAGCGATAAGGACCGAAGACAGCGAGGACCGAGGACAGCCATGAACATAAATGTAGATCCGACAAGAACCAAAAATATTATTAAAGAGCGTTCCGTGAGTTCTAAAATAACAAATTTAAAGGTTTTCTATGCAAACGCTCGTAGCATACGCAATAAATTTTCAGATTTAGAGGAGCTAGTGTTTACAGAAAATTATGATGTGATTGGCATAACAGAATCTTGGCTCAATACAGAAGATAGAGACTTTTTAGCAGAGTATTCACTTCCCGGTTATGTAAGGTTTGAGAAAAACCGAATAAATCGAAATGGAGGTGGCGTTTTACTTTATATCAAAGAAAGTCTAAACCCTACCCTCATGTCAAAACCTCAAATTGTGAACGTCGACGCATCTTTTGTGCTAATAAAGAATAATAAAGGTACAAAAATAATACTTGCATTAATATACAGCCCTCCAGCTCAATCAGTGCAAACTGACCGAGAAATTTACGAACAAATTGCAGAAGTAAGTAACTCACAAGATACCGTAATTTTTGGCGACTTTAAGTTACCTGTGACCAAGTGGGGCGATACTCTTACTTCACACTCCGGACATGACTTGTATACGAACTTGCAAGAGAGTTCGCTTTATCAATTTGTTCGAACGCCGACCCGTGGTAATAACGTTCTTGACATTGTACTTGCAACAAAAGAAGAATTAATAGAGAATTTGAATGTTAGTGATGAATTCAGTAACAGCGACCATCGTACGATAACTTTCACTTTAAAGTTTACTAGTAACGAACCAAATAGTAGCATCGAAAAAGTCCCTAATTTCAAGAAAGCAAACTTCCATAAAACTTAGAGCTATGTTTAAAGAAACTGACTGGAGCTTTTTAATTAACAATAACGACATAAATACATCTTGGAAGTTATTCGAAACCACTTACCTAAAAGCAGTGCAAGACTGCATACCATCGAAAATACGGCGTCCAGGCCATAATAATAAGCCCAAATGGTGGAATAAAGATATTTCAAACTGCCTGCTTGCTAAAAAATGTGCTAATGATAGATTAAAATCCTCACAAAATGACGAAGAATGGGTGAAATTTGTAGAGCTACGACGCAAAGCCAAAAAGTTAATTAAGCAAAGTAAAAAGACCTTAGAGTTACATATTGCGAATCAAAGTAAAACAAACTCGAAAGAATTCTATAGTTATATCAGAAAGAAAAAAGTAGTTACTTCAACTGTTGGACCGTTAGTCGATGAAAATGGAGAATACACCAAAGACGAAGTACAAATGAGTAATGCCCTCAATACCTTCTTTGCATCAGTTTTTACAACAGAAGACCTCAGTGATATCCCTACACCATCGCCGATTCAGATTGATAATTCAGATGTTCTAAGCAATATCACCGTTACAGAGAGAGAAGTATTGAATTGTTTAGATAAACTCGAGGTAAATAAAATAAAACACCTGGACCGGATACAATCTCGCCTAGAGTTCTAAAAGAAGCTAAGGATGAGCCCTCCAAACCACTGACATTACTATTCAATAAATCCTTGCAGTCTGGAACTATGCCTGATCAGTGGAAGCTAGCCAACGTAACACCGATATTCAAAAAAGGCAGCAAATCCCTACCCAGTAACTATCGTCCAATTAGCTTAACCTCAGTTGTATGTAAAATGCTAGAAATGGTCATACGAGACAGACTCGTAAATCACTTAGAGGAAAATAACATACTTAAAGATACTCAACATGGCTTTCGTAAAAAACGTTCCTGTTTAACAAACCTCTTAGACTTCTTCCACGACATCCTCAACCTCTACGATGAGAGTAAAGCTGTAGATATTATATACCTTGATTTCCAAAAGGCCTTTGACAAAGTTCCCCACAAACGTCTACTGCTAAAACTAAAAGCGCATGGAATACAAGACGGTGTGTTGAAATGGATAGAAAATTGGCTCAGCGACAGAAAGCAAAGAGTAGTCATAAACGATAAGGCAT
The DNA here is from genome assembly GCA_032716605.1 of Paralithodes platypus. NCBI lineage: Eukaryota > Metazoa > Arthropoda > Malacostraca > Decapoda > Lithodidae > Paralithodes > Paralithodes platypus. The sequence continues at coordinate 16,986,181 of CM064538.1, read as the reverse complement.
CTAAATGGACCAATGTAAGTAGCGGGGTACCCCAGGGATCGGTACTAGGACCAATTCTCTTTCTAATTTACATCAACGACATAGATGAGGGTCTCACCTGTACAATCTCAAAATTTGCTGACGATACAAAAATTGCAAATAGCGTACTCTCAAAAGAACAAGTTGACGATATGCAACACAATCTAGATAAATTGTCATGTTGGGCCCAAATTTGGCAAATGAGTTTCAATGCGGATAAATGTAAAGTACTACATATCGGATACCTAAATGAGAAAGCAAACTATTCGATGAATGGCACTCAGCTTAAGAATGTAAACAGAGAAACCGATCTGGGAGTAACAATATCGAGTAACCTAAAACCGAGTCAACAATGTTCAGAAGTTGTTAAGAAGGCAAACAAAATAATTGGCTTTATAGGCAGGTCATTTGAGCATAAATCCAAAGAAGTTATCCTAACCCTTTACAATTCCTTAGTCCGCCTTCTTCTGGAATACTGCGTTCAATCCGGGTGCCCTTATTACCAAAAGATATAAACAAGCTAGAACGAGTTCAACGTAGTTACCAAAATGATACCTAGCCTAAAGAACAAACCATACGAAGAGCGTCTTAGAGAATTAAATCTATTTCCTTTAACCCAGCGCAGATTAAGAGGGGACTTAATTCAAGTGTTCAAAATCATCAAAGGCATCGACAATATGAACTGTAGTAAGTACTTCACTATCGACCAATCTAATTACACGCGGGGAAACGGTTGCAAAATTATTGGTAAATCTTTTAACTCACACGAATCTAAGAATTTCTTCTTCAATCGAGTTGTCAACTTGTGGAATGGGCTTCCCCGAAACGTTATAGACTGCATCACCGTTGATTCATTTAAACTCCGCCTAGACAAATATCTCGCATCAAACCCGCAACTGACTGCGTTTGTAAATTAATAACTTTGTTTTATCCCCCCCTCTGTTACTAACCCATCTGTCCCCTACTAACTTCCTAATCCTGCAACGGACATTTGGTCCAGGGCAGTAATTCCCTTTCCAATGTTCCCTTACCCACTTTAACCACTGTTTGGACACTTGATCCTCATTGTTTTGGAGGACAAGCAACCTAGAAGGGTCACTAGATTTGTTGTTGCTTGATTTCCTTTGTACTCCTTTGTACACTCCACCAAACACCCACTGACTGAACGGCGAGGGTTCTCCTTCAAACATACCCTCCCGTGACAAACAATCAGCCAGAACAATATCAGTGCCCTTAACATGCCATACATCCAACTTGTGTTCTGGCAGCAAAACAACACCTGACACTGATAAACTGCCCAGTTCATCACAAGACTGGCACTTCTCTTCGCTCTCTCCAGCAACGGGACCTGAAAATAACCTTTCACTAGTTCTACCTTCGTGAGAAACGAGGCAGCCCCGATGCGGTCTATGGTGTCGTCAACTCTGGGTAATGGATAGGCGTCTGTCAGGGATAATGCACCAACACTCTTGCAATCAACACAAACACGGATCTTACCACTCAACTCAGGTTGCAAACTCACTGGCAACAGCCACTCATCATATCCTTTATCCCTCAGACCCTTCTCCAACATGTAGTCTAGCTCTGCTTTCACGACAGGCTGTTGAGGATTTATACGGTAGGGAGCCAATTTGAGCCTTGCACTGTCTCCAGCCTCCATGTCGGATTCTACACCGTACATCAGGCCTGGAGAATCAACAGACATACGGACGTACTGCCACATCCTAGTAAACAACTTCTCTTGACACTTAGGAACAAGAGTTTTTTTTTTTTTTTTTTTTTTTTTTTTTCTATGTGATTGAGGGAGGCAAAAGGCATAACTGCCTATAGCGAGTGCCTCCCCCATAGTTGAAAGAGTGACAGGGCCAAAATCAAGGGACGTTCGAGCCAAAATGCCTGGACACACAGAGTTTGAAGCAATTTAAGTCATAGGAAGAGGGAAAGACTGATTCTGGGAGAGAGTTCCAGAGCTCAGATGTTGAGTAGAAGAAAGTTTGAGAGTAATGTTTCACTCTTGGGTTGGAGAGTTGCACAGAGTAGGGGTGGGATTGAGTTGCAAGACGGGTACCACGTGCCCTACGTAAAGGAGGTGGTATGCACTGGGATAGCTCTGAGGAACACTGATTATTATAGTAGCGATAGAATAGCGAGAGAGATGCAACATTGCGGCGGAGAGAGAGAGATTGCAGAGAGTTGGTGAGTGGACGGGAGTTAATGATACGAAAGGCCTTCCTTTCAACTCTGTCTAGGAGAGCGGTGTGAGAGGAACCTCCTATCTTGCAACTTATCTCGAAGAACAACATGCTCATTGCCCTCCCACAACCCAGCCGAGACCGCAGTTTCTACACTATGGTCTCCCTCCTTCTCCACCTTTGTCCCTAGAACAGTCAGGTCATGAGAGGGACAATCTGTACCACCTGTGCAGTCCTTCGCGTAGTTCGTAATTGCTAAGGCTTCCCCGCCGATACCGTACATGCGCACCCCCGCATTCCTTGCGACTACATCTGCCTGCGCAGCATCACCGCCTTCAGCGACATGGTCAGATATAGTCGGTCTATGGTAGGGCTGTTGCATATTACTAGAGCAGCATTGGGAGGCTAAGCGACGACCGGGCACATCCACTCCACAGCCAACCTCACCAATCTGCTCAATGTCCTGATTCTGACCACCACCCTTAGCAGCCATGGGTCGACCCTGACCTGACAACCATGCCAAAGCCTCGTCGCCCACCTTGAACCACTGAAACAACGAGGCCAACGGTTTACTGACACTCAAGTGACCTGCCAGCGGAACATCATGCGCCGCATGAGTTGTGAGGCCTGGGTGCTCGGCACAAACAGTGGGGTATAAACCGAGCCGGTGCTGGAGCGCTGCACACTGCTGCTCAGGCAGGTGCTCTAGCGCTTCCACAGCCACCTGACTCGTGTCCCCGCCCACTGCTCCGCCGAGACATGACAATCCCAACTCTCCTCCACCTGTGCCCCACTGCCCCCCTCTCCTTCTCCACCTTGGCTGCTGCAGACCAACATAGGGACTGCTCAGGTGGTTGCCTCACAAACTCCTTTAACAGGTTTACATGACATGCTTCCCCGTCCTCGAGTTCAATAGCCCCGTTCCCACAACTCTCAAGACTAAGATCTTCTTGTTGTCCCTGGGAACTACTCTGTCGCGGAGTGCCATCACGCCCTACCATGTCACTAGGGGGGACAGGTTCTGGGGCCACTCCGGAGCTCATCTTTGGGTCAAGTACCGAGTCACCAAGGAGTGTCGCTGGGTCCAAACTCTCAACCCGACCACCAGACTTGACTTTCTCCTTCCGACCCTTCCTCCGCTGATCTGGAACTTGGGTGCTAGGCTGTGACACCTGAGCGGACTGAGATCGCTCGAGCTCCTCTTGCTCCTCCCTACTTGTGTCGGCCGCCCTCTCAGCAACGACTAAGGGTGGAACCTCGGAAGTGAGCACCGCAAAGTCGTTACCGAGAAGGAGGTCGACCCCCTCAACTGGCAACTTCTCCACCACACCCACATCCAACTCCCGTGTCACACCGTCCACCTCAAGCTCTGTTCTGACCAGCGGGTAAGACCGCGTAGCATTGATGCCTTGAATCACCACAACCCGAGCCACGTTAATAGGCTTGCCAGTGAAATTCTTAACAAGTGTCTGGGAAGCGCCCATATCACGCAACAACTCAAACCTATGCTTCACACCAGCCCACCTCACAGTGCCGTGCCCCCTATGACCACAAAAAACATCACGGACGGGTGACGAGCCCTCCTGCTGCTTCTGCACCGACGATGACTTCGCAACTGACTGTTTACCCCGGGAAAATGCGGAAGACCTCAAAGAAACGCCAATGTTGCTCACTAGTGACACCACTGCTGTAGGTGGTGTGCTCGGACATGAGCGCGCAATATGCCCCTTCTCATGACACTTGAAACACTCCACTTCGCTCTTGGACTTCCTCTGAGGTGAGGAAGGGCCCTGGCCTTTCTTAAACGGGAAGGGTTTCGACTTGGGATCATAATTGGCAACAGTACTCTTGAATGGATAATTAGTTGTTGTGTCATTAATTCGGGGGGGTGGAGTGGTACGCCCCTGGTTACCTGCCTCAGCTCTCTTTGCAGACCCGCACCCACGAATCAATGACATCCTAAGGTCAGCCAGCTCAGCCGCCTTCTGCAGAGTTTTTGGTTGCTTTTCTTTAAGGTTAAGAGTCAAGTCACTGCCAGTACATTTAAAAAATTGTTCCAGCAACACTAGTTGTTTTACTGAATCAAAAGTAGTTGCCTTCTCCGACCTTAACCAATTTTCAAATGCATATGACAGCTCTCTAGCGTGTTCCTGGAAAGTACTCTCCTTTCTTTTTGGAACCGCCCTAAACTTCAGCCTATAGGTCTCTGGCTGTAGCTCATATGCCCTCAGGACAGCCTCTTTCAACAACTCTTAATTCACACAGGAATCTAGGGGCAAAGCATCGTACGCCTTGAGTGCTTTCCCTGTCAATCGTGAAGCAACAAGGGCTGCCCACTTCTCCTCGGGCCATTGGTGCTCCTGGCACTTTTTCTCGAACCGGAGAAAACATTCTGTAACTCCTAACTCATCAAACACTGGAACCAACTTAAGTAGATGCGACAGGGACTGGTCATGGGCTCGACCCCCCTGGGCGACCCGGTTCCTCGTCACTTCTACACGAGTTTTCTCTAGATCAACATCGGCACGATACCTTTCAGACTAAAACTTGCGCTCAGACTCTCGCTCACGCTGCTCGAGCTCAGCCTCATGCTTTCGCTGCTCGAGCTCATACTGTCGCTCCTGCTGCTTAAGTTTGATGAGTTCGAGCTGAAACAACATCTCGGCAGACAAACCCTGAGGAGGGGGTGCTACTATTTGGGACCCACCCCGTGAATCACCTAGAGGTATACCCAACCGCCAGCGGGCATCGGCCTGCGGGAACGTACTCGGCTCCGGAGCCCGAGGGGGCGCCATGGTAGGAGTCGAGTGGAATGGGGGCTGGGCCGAAGGTGCCCCAGCTCCCGCTCCACCCGAAGCCCCACCGAGCACACAGGTAACCATCTCACTTCTCGACAAACCTCTAGTACCGGGAAACCCTAAGACCGTGGCTACACACTGCAGTCCGTACCGGTCTAGCCCCGACACATGATCCGCTGACACAGGCTCCTCCAAAAATATCCGAGCATCCTCCTCTTTGTTCACGACCCGAACGCCGCTTAACAACTCCACCTTTTCGCCTGCCTCTCGCACTGTGCCCTCACTATGCTCAGACCCGTCCAGTGACATGATGGAGTCAACAACAAAAAATCTCAGTCAAAACAAAAGTAGCCAAACTCTTGCGTAGCTTTATTCACCAAAAATATTCGAAGATGTTCTTGAGTGCAATACTAGGTCACCAATAACTCCAACAAGTTCTATATATCCTCAAAACAATGTCTGCTGCAAACAATGCGAGAAATAACTTCAACCCCAAATGGCAATAAGATTTCTAAAAAAAAAAAATGCAATATTCAGTTCACTATATTCTGGTCAAAGGTCGCCATTTGTTACGACCGGCACTACGAAATAAACATGGGCACTTAATAATGGACTAGATGATAGGCTATATCTGCAACAACGGCCATTTGTTATATCTATTACAACGGTACGCTAATTCCCAACCCACGAACTATTACGCCGGTGAACAAAAACACTTAAAACCCTCCAGAGTTAATCTACTGGATAACGGGGTATCAATTAACTGGGTTTTAGTGCACTTCTACAAAGGCTTTCCGGTGACGGCAAAGCCAACTCACAACAGGAGTACTTACGTTACGAAAATGCTCTTAGGTAATAACAATGCTTGAATAAACTATATAAGATTTAATAAAGGAATAATTGCTTACGTTAACTTTAGTGTGAGTCAGTACTCAACACTAAACTCTTTAATGCTCTATGAAAACACTGGAAGTCTAGTCCTACAGCAATCGGATATGGAATCTTCTGAAAAGGTCTGATGCTCTAAGATGCTCGTTAATACATAACAGAAATAATGCAGGGGCAGGACACCAAAGAGTGTATCTTAAATACACCAATAAGTAGGATACATATAAATAACAAGGGAGTGCAACAACTCTGTGACAGCACTAATAATAACCACTCAGAAACAGTACTTCCTTAGCCAACGTAACAGCCAAACTGGGTTGTGCACTATGCATCAACCTAGGCTAAAATAAGGCGTGAATAATTCCTAAAGCATACACAATGAAAGTTAATAAACACAATGCTGTCTTCCTCACTAATAAAGTCTAGTAGTGGCATAAAAGGTACTAGGAAACTAGGCAGAGCGCAAGCATGCTCGTAGCCTACTGTCTTCCCTTGAACAAATTTCCCTTATGTTACGTTAAGTCACTTGAAGGCTCTCTTGGTAAGTCCAGATCTCTAGTATCTGGTCTTGCCCTGGCGCTCCACAAAGGTCAACAAAATGAGGTAGAAAGCATACAGGTAAGTATAGGCAAAAGCCCTTCACCTGTATACTGCTACACTCGCAAAGGAAAATATGCACAAGGGTTACAGGCTAGCTAGCTTCGTCGATGTTGTACAGGCTCTGACTTGCCACATACATAACTCAGACAACGATCAAAGATACCTTCCATTGTCTAGCATTAAATAATGGGAAAGAACAGCTCAATAATTAGAAGCACCCCAACACTAGGCTACCATATGACTATGACTCTAATAATCCCTAAAACTAGTGCAAACATAAATGTGAGAGCTGGTGCTGGTAATACGACTGGCCGACTATGGAAGTCGTATGCAGAACCAGAAGGGATAAGTAATTGAATAAAGAGAGAAGTATGAAAACGAAGTTCAGAGAGAGAGAAAGTAGTACAGGGGGTTATATGGGGGACAGATTGCAAAGGACATGTAGGACCAAGCACGCTGTGCCAAGCTCTGCAGGAGAAACGCGGCGAGAGCCCCCAGCACCAACACTAGGACAGCGGCACCCAATCACAGACCACTACGTCACGAAATGCAGGCGCCCTTAGGACGTGCCAGGCGCGCCAGCCAATCAAGGGCCTGGGAAAGCCCGCGCGAGCGAGGGAGGCAAACGTACATACACACGCACATAACACAAAAAGTTAAGAGCCAACACTAACACTATGGCGGTAATTATTTGTTGCCGAGTCACATAAATTGAAGAGATAATATTGTCACCAAATAGTGTTTATTTGTTAACAATTTATGTTCAAAATAATCTAAGCGAGGTAATCTTTATTTTGAGTATTCCTTTATAATATATGGTTAAGGGGATAGTGGTTATTTTGGGGTCTGTTTATATATTTTATAGTTTCCTCGGAACCTTCACACAAAACGCAATTAAACACCCACTAGACCCTTTCAAGATAAATTTAGACCTATTTCGGTAGACACATGTCCTGGCCCAAGGCCGGTTATTCTAGAATTCCTGGCTCGCTATCCCTCGCCAGGAAAAAAAGTTGACACCTACATGGCAAGAAAGGTTTTTATATTGACAAAGACATGGGGCTAAAAGACTTAAAATAACCAAACTAATGGAACGAATGTCATAACATCTCAAAGCTAATGGGACTACACAAATGAAGGAGAAAAAGCAACTCCTCCCCCTTAAAAAATACGGCCCACTCACAACAGTATCAAATAATTGAGCCTCCCCAAAACCAAAATACTGTACATAGTCAAATGAAAAATACCATGGGAAGTTTATTCTCTCATGTTTACGTTTACGTTTATGTTGAGGGACCCGCAGAGGGCGGCTCTCGGGCGGCATGATATGCGTGGGTTGTGCTTTTTAGGACTAATGGTTGGGGACAGGATCAGGATTAGGGATGTAATGATTGGTGATCCTAGTTCCAAATGAATCAAGGGTGGGGCTATTAACTACATGAGATGGGAGGTGATTCCACTCTTGGATGCTGCGGGGAAAAAAATATTGTCTAAATATGTCCGTGGTTGCCTGATATGTGTGGTATTTTAGGTTGTGGCTGCGTCTCGTAAATCGTATACTTGTAGGGTGTAAATATATATCTTTGTCTATGTCTACTAAGTTGTTGGTGATTTTATATAACATCTGTTGTCTGTGCATTTGTCTTCTTGTTGCAAGTGGGTCGAGTTTAATGTCTTGTTTGAGCAAAGTGACAGATGTAGTGTGTCTGTAATCACATCTGATCCATTTTGCAACTTTGTTTTGTATGGCCTCTAATTTATGTATATTGTTGTGAGTGTGTGGATCCCAGACGGTGTCGCAGTATTCTAAGTGTGGCCGAACAAGTGTTTTAAATGCTAGAATTTTGATGTTTGCGTTACTCTTGGTGAGATTCCCCAGTGTATAGCTTGTTGGTAATTTAACCCCTTATGTACCGGCGACGTCTTATTAATTAAGACAATTTTGTGCTTTTAAAAAGGATTTGTGGTAGTAGAAAGAGTTAAGTGAGATAGCCAAGTTAAAAGCCTGTATATTACTCTCTCATGAACTCCAGTGTATATATAGCTTGTTGATAATTTTTCCATGCATCCGAGCCTTCCCAGAAAGTCATTCGGATGGTTAATACCTTCTGTACCGGTGCCGTCCTTTTAACTTTATTCTGGCTACTATTTGACGATTTCATTCAATTTCAAAAGGACTCAGCAATTACCAGGCTGCGAAGTATCTCACTTTTAACCCTTTTGCCCAACACAGATCCTTCTTAAAATGCACTAAATCCTCTTAATAGCTGGAAACAAAAACATGAAAAGAACAATGACGGTACATAAAGGATCTACATAATAAATATTATTTGTTCTGAGTTTTCTTTTCGACTAGTTAATTATATATGATATATTTTAATGAGGGTTCCTCTAAGTCAGATGGTTAATAATTAGAGTATATAATTATAAAACTAAAAATATCATCTTGAGTAAATCAAGTTTTTCTGAACCCATTCTGTACCAGCGACGTCTTTTTAATTTTATTCTAGCTATACTTAGAGGACTGTGTGCGGTTTAAGAAGGATCTGTGGTAGTAAAAGGGATTATGTGAGACAGTCGAAACTTGTTAATGGAGGCCCTTTTAAAACTGAATAAAATCGTCATATAGTAGCCAGAATAAAGTTAAAAGGATGGCACCGGTACGGAAGGGGTTAAGATGAGGTATTTAGTTTGTTCCCTACGTTTTCATCAAACTTAAAATTACACCCCATAGACCCCCTTTCAAGATAAATTTGTAAATTTTTCGGTAGAAAAATTTCCCGGCCAGAGGCCGGTTGCTCTTATATTACAGGCTCGCTATCGCTCGCCAGGAAAAAAATGGCACCTTAATGGCACGAAAGGCCTTAAAATTGACAGAAATGAGGCAAAATGTCTTAAAATGTCCAAACTACTAGGACGAACGTCTTAAAATCTCAAAAGCAATGGGGCTAAACATGAGGGAGAAAGGGGTCAAGAAAAAAGTCCCTCAAGTGGAAATCTCCCCTTAAAAAGGCTTACACTCATTCCAACCTACCCAGTAACCCACTCAGATGGATAATATGTTGTATGAGTTATGTGGTGTATTTTAGTTAACCCATTTAGTACCAGTGACGTCTTTGATATAATATTATTCTGCCGACTATTAGGCAATTCCATTTAGCTTAGGAAGGCCGTCTATCCATTAAGAGGCTACAGACAATCTCAACTAATCCTTTACCAAACCATATATTCTTTCCAAGCTTCATAAACTCGTCTAAATATAGCTGAAATCATACGTTAAAAAGATGTGACTGGGTAAACGGTAAATTAAATATGATATATTTTAGTGGGGGCTCCTCTAAGTAAGATGGTTAATAATTAGAGTTTATATAAAACTTTATTGTTGCTATATTTTAACCATTTTGTGCATTTTAAAAAGTATCTGTGGTATTACAAATGGTTAAGATAGATATTTCGAAGCCTGTTAATTGCTGTAGGCCCTATTAAAGCTCAATACAATCGTCTAATATAATAGTACAAATAAAGTTAAGATAAACGAGAAATAGCGTTGTTAATACATTAGTCGTTCAGTGTTCGCTGGTTACTTACCCTTGTTAGACGTAGCAACACAAAATAAGACAATATGTTCGTTAAGGTGGAAGGGTTTATTTCCTCGTCGATCTGTTTTATTTTATTATTCCTTTAGTTTCCTTCCTAGACATACATCAAATTAAAACAAAACATTCCCAAGATCCCCCTTCTAGAAATATTTGAACATTTTTCGGTAGAAAAATGTCCTGGCAGAAGACTGGTCTCTCCTTATTACAAGCTCGCTATCGCTCGCCAGGAAAAGCTGTACACCTAAATGATACGAACAGTCTTAATATTGACAAAGAAACGGGACGAAATGTCTTCAAATCGCCAAACTAACGGACCAAACATCTTAAAATCTGGAAACTAACGTGGTTACACATGAGGAAGAAGGGGGACCAGAAACACGAATCATCTCCCTATAATGTGGCCAAAACATGGACAGCTTATGGACAAAATGCTCGACATGAAGGAAATGACCCGGTGACCCAATTTCCGTAACGAGGTCATCTAATCCCCCCCCCCCCCCCCGCCGCTGCTTTTACTAAGGCAATAATTCCCTGTGAATAAACACCATGTGAGGAGGAGCACTTTATTGACAACGTTTCGCATATAGCTTCATCAGGCCAATGATATACAGTTATGGTGACAAGTTGCTCAGTCATATTCAGTTACTACAACTGTAAGTTATCAACGTGAGAATAAAAGTTCATATCTTAATGCCTAGAAAATCTACGAGCTGTGTGAGGGGAAATACTGTTTGTTATATTTCTGAACCCCCTTCTGTTTCATGTTTAGCACCATTAGTTTTAAAATGTTAAGATTATCGTCCATTTCTTTGTCAATAGTCGTACCTTTCGTGCCATTTAGATGTCGATGTTTTCCTGGCGAGCTATAGCGAGCATGTAATTTAGGAATTAGGAATGTCCCGGCCTTCGTGGGGGACATTCTTCTACCTAAAAAATTACAAATTTATCTCAAAGGAGGGGGTGGGGGGAGGATCTATCAATGTTTTTGTATTAATTAAGCTTGATTAAAGTCTAGATAACAAATAAAACAAATATACTGTATATACCTGTAATATTAACAAAATATATATACTGTATACATAAATATAATACCGTCCCCATAAATCCGGACTAAATGGGTGTAGTTGCCGTGATAGTTATTGGACGACCGAGATATATTCATAGCGGAGATCATTTAGCCAGTGGAAATATAACAATAATATTGTTCCCCATGCCATCACCACCACTCCGTGTTTGTGTTATATATATATATATATATATGTACATATTTGAAAATGTGAATCATGACTTACATGTTTAGTTAAATATTTATATAATGGTTTCGGGATCAGGTGAGTTTCGGGAAATATATAGTTTTATAACAACTCCCCTTTTTGTGTGTATGCTAATGTTACATGTATGACGTGGTTGCCGCACATTACTGCACTCTTGAAGTGTCTCTGGTTGTGAGTGCTGTCTGTAACCAGTGGTATCAGCTCGATCATGTAAATCTGGTGCTTAAATTCATGTTGTACAAACGACACTGTTCTGTGACGCATGTCCAGTGTGAGCATGCTGTACAGAACGCCTAGTCATGCCCCACTCTCGCTAGGATCGTCAGGGCAGGAACTTTGGCTGTAGTCTATGTAGAGTTTCCTAACTTAGTTCATGTGAGCCGTTGTACTATAAGTATTATGAATATGTATTTTGTTTTCATCTGAGTCAACGAGTTCTATTTTATATCATTAGTTATAAGTATTGTGTGTAAAACTTATTTGTAATGATGGGAAGAGAGACAGCCACCGTTGGGGGTCAGTGGGTGCGCCAGGTGGGAGGTGGGCCTAACTCACTAGCACTCCCCCCTCCCCTCAGTGCAAGGGGAGCCTTTGTCTATCCCAGAGGAGAGAGAGAAATTACGTAATGATAATGATTGTCAGTGGGCGGTCCTTAGTAGTTCACGTTGGGCTCACTAGAGGGCCGGGTATAAAAAGGGAAGTCTAGCCATTTTTTCATCAGAACTCATTAGGCAGAGCGACTTCTCATTTCCCTTGCTAACTATATATATTCTTCTGACTGATGTGAACTTTCTCTACTACCTTACATTCTTATCTCCTCTTTTCCCTGCCTTTTTAACTTCCATGGTCCCGTTGGTGCAGAGCTAGTCAGCCAACGTATTATCGCTTGAGTTCTCAGAGATACTTGCCTATTAGATAGCCTATTTTGGAAGGGTTAACTTAGAATAGGATTGATTTATGTTTGTTGCACTTGTATATGCATTTCCCTGTGTGTTATTATTATTATTCCTGTTTTCTGCTAGACTGGGGTAAGGCTTTTCTGTGTTATGAGTTGTTGTTTGATGCAGTGGTTAAGCGATAAACCTGCATACTCGTTTCGGTTCAGTGAAGCCTAGGTTGTCTTCGCGGCTGACTGTGTTGAGTTAATAATTTACAGTGCGTGAGGGCAAGAGCCTAACCACCCTGTATTTTATTAACAGTTTGTTTTTACTTTGTCAAGGAGCCAGGAGAAAACCAGATACAAGGGATCTGGATTTCTCAAAGTGCACTTGTTAGTTTTAACGTAATACTTTAAACAGTTGTGAGGACTTCGCTAGGCTACGAGCTGTTTTTGCTCAGCCACTGCTACCTTTTTGCCTACAGTACCCCAGCTAGACTTTACTCGATTAGTAGATACAGAATAGTATTGAAGCTTTCCTTATGTATGATATTGTTTATGCACTATTGATTTCCTGTGTTGCAAACTTGGCTACTTTAGTGATTAGTGGCCCACGAGCACAATCCGAGTAGGCTATTGCCGTTGCATTTGCGGAGTACTTCTTTTTAATGTTTGCCATTTACTATTGCATATTCTTTTAATTATTCTTATGCCAATTTAAACCTTTAACCCGTACAGCCCCAGCGACGCGCCTGACGCGTCGGCGATGTATGTAACACACAGCCCCAGAGACGCGCCTGGCGCGTCACCCTAATTGCGCCGACCGTAACCTCAGGTGTAGCCACTCAAGAGGGCTCAGATTTGTATGGGAACTGTGTACGTATCCCACGCAACCGTGCCGATGGTTGAAAACTCTCAAAGTCCACGTGCGTGCGCGCGAGCGCACAATAACCTGTTTTTTTGGGATAATTGCCTTCAATTTTTTACTCTTATAAAATCCGTTTTCGGGGGCTCTGTAGGACCATTTTTTAAGCTTTTTGAGCGGTTTTTCGTGGTTTTTCCTTCATTCCTAACCCATTCGCTATTGTTTCTGGAATAAAACCATTTTTTGAAAACCGGCCGGGTTCTGGTGCGCAAACATTACAAAACTAGCCGGGGCTCCACGGGTTAATAGTATTTAATTGCCAGTGTTTTTGCTTATTGAATTAATGTTCAAAATCCGATACGTACTTCTTACGAGCATCCGAGAAGCAGCTAACTTTTTTCAGAAGATTCCTTGCTCGATGCTTAAGGGCTATTAATTAACGTAACGTAATAGTGCCGATCCGAAGTAGAGGGTGGAGGACTTCTTAAGTTCTTAGTCAAGGGTGGATTACTTCGGCTTCGGCCAACACTATTCTTTGGTGTTGTTGTTTCTTACTTCATTGTTTGATTGTTGACCAGACTAGATAATTCCTGTCTCTTTATTAGTCTGTTGTTGAACACTAGTACCGAGTTCTTGTATACCCCGTTATAGCAGATTGAACTCTGGAGGGTATTGGTGTTTTTTGTTCGGCTGGCAGTACTCAGGGGTTGGGATCGTGTGTTTCCGTTGTGGCAGCGAGCCGTATTCGAGTCCTGATTGAGAGCCCTTGTGTACCCGAGTGCCAGGTCGTAACAAATGGCGACCTTGCTTAGGATTTTCTATCTATCTATCTATTGCCTGACGCCGTGATCCCCGAAGGGGTGGCCACGAACGAACCGCCCCCATGCACCTCTGTCCCCAGTCAGTCGACGCCCCTCCCCCCAACCAGCACCGCCTTCGTTCATGTAGTTCCTCACTCCATCCTTCCACCTCATATTCGGTCTACCTCTCCCCCTCTGTCCCTCCACCTCGCTCTCGTACACCCTCTTAGTCATTCTCTCGCTTTCCATACGTTCCATATGGCCGAACCATCTCAAGTTGTTCCTTTTCACACTTTCCAGCACATCTACCTCCACACCACACCTCCTTCTTACTTCCTCATTAGTCTGTCTATCCCTCCATGTAACTCCGCACGCACTCCTTAAGTAATTCATTTCCACTGCTCTCACTCTTGGTCTGAGTCTCTCAACCAACGTCCATGCTTCGCTTCCGTAAGTCAGTGTCGGGATTACCACACTGTCATGCAAGGACTTCTTCACTTCCATAGGATTCCACTTAGGATTTTGTGAACAGTATACATTTTTGCAGAGTTGTACAACATTTGTTTGTTTGTATTTTAGCGTGCATATTGAAGAATATTTTTTTTGTATGGCAATTAGTAAAGCATTTAAGAGACTAGTTAATTTAGTAATTAGTGCTTGCATAGGAAGTTTAACACTTTTGTCTCGAGAATTTTTTTGTGGACTTCAGTATGTCGTGCATTAGCACTGACGATGAGCGAGAGATGTCATTTGAAGGTGTGTCGTTAGTAACCAGTGAGGAGGATGCTAGAGTTTTTGTGAGTAAGCGGTACCACGTGACGGAGGAGAGGCTGACTGGGGTGGATGTTTGTGGCTTGCACCTGATAGCCAAGGTTTTGGGCATTTCCAATGTAGTAGGGATGTCCAAGGGGGAGCTGATTTCCTGGGTGTTGCGTGGGCGACATGGGGTTTCGGAGGAGAGGACGTTTGGGGGGGTTCCTCCCCAGATCCCCTCTCACTCGACTCCCACAGTGCCGTCCACTCAGTTACCGGAGGTTAGCACTCTCCCACAGAGGGATGAGAATTGGCAGATTGGAGTGCCCTCGGGTGGTGCACATGGTGGTTCCCCAGTTTTTGCCCCCCCTCCTTCAGTAGTGGCAGCTCCCTCTTCCTGCCTGTCTCCAGATATGGTATTTAGACTTGAGCTTGCTAAGATTGAGGCTAGGAAGCAGGAGAATGAGACCAGGAAGCAGGAGATTGAGGTTAGGAGGCATGAGGCTGAGCTTAGGTACGACTCGGAGAAATATTGTGCTAAATTAGATTTAGATAAGACTCTTGCAGAGTCGACAGGGACTCGGATGGGCCGTGAGGGCCAAGTAAGAGAACAGTCCTTGGCCCAATTAGTCAAATTGGTGCCGGTATTTAGTGAAACTGAAGTCACAGAATTTTTTAATCGTTTTGAGAAGAAGTGTAGGGAGCATAATTGGCCTGAAGAGAAGTGGGCAGCTCTAGTCTCCTCAAGACTTACGGGTAAGGGTCTGAAGGCTTATGATGCACTGCCTTTAGAGTCTTGCATTGACTACCCAGAATTGAAGAGAGCTGTCCTACGGGCATACGAGTTGCAACCGGAAACATATCGATTGAAGTTTCGGGGTGTTACAAAGACTAGGGAGGCGACCTTTCTTGAACATGCCCGGGACTTAAAAGATGCACTTAAAAACTGGACACGTTCTGAGAAAGCTGAGACGGCCGAACAGTTGACTGAGCTGTTTCTGCTCGAGCAGTTTTATAAGTGTACTGGTGAAGAAATGACTTTAACTATTAAAGAAAAGAACCCAAAAACTCTACAGGAGGCAGCTGAGATGGCTGACCTCCGGCTATCACTAATTCGTGGGTGCTGGTCTGCCCAGCGTAGTGAGGCAGGTAACAAGGGGCGTGACGCCCCACCCCCCCGAGTTAGTGATATACATTATGCAAACAAGTACAAGAGCCATGATACCAAGACTGACCACAAGACTGGCACCGTCCCATTTAAGAAGGGGCCGGGCCCTTCCCAGTACCAAGGGAAGCCCAAAGGGGAGTTGGAGTGTTATCATTGTCATAAAAAGGGGCACTTTGCAAGAGTCTGTCCTAGCAAACCACCTACAGCAGCTGTGTCTTTGGCCTGCAACATTGGTGTGTCTCCAAAGTCATCTGAGTTTGCCCGGGGCAGTTCGTCAGAGGCTGAGGCACAGCCAATGCAGAAGCACCTGGGAGGCTCGAACCCTGCTCAGGATGTTTTTTGCGACCATAGAGGGCGGGGTTGCGTGATGTGGGCGGGGCGCAAGCATGGAGTAGAGGTCTTGCGTGATACAGGTGCTTCCCAGACTCTGATGAAAAACTTGACTGGCTACCCTATAAACGCAGCTCGGGTGGTAGTGGTGCAGGGTATTAATGCAACTCGGTCATACCCGCTGGTGCGGTTGGAGTTGGAGGTGGATGGTGTGGCACGTGAATTGGATGTCGGGATTGTGGAGAAACTGCCAGTGGAGGGCGTCGACCTTCTTCTCGGCAACGACTTTGCAATGCCCGCTTCTGAGGTTCTACCCTTAGTCGTTGCCGAGAGGCCGGCCGACGTGAGTAGGGAAGAGCAAGAGTGGGTCGAGCGGTGCCAGACACAACCCATGGCGTGTGTTGTCACCCGAGCTCGGGCAGCTAAAGTGTCACAGCCTAGTCCTCCGTCTTCAGACCAGCGGAGGAACGATCAACAGGAGGAGGCTAAAGCTGGAGTTGGTTTTAAGAGTTTTGACTCGGCGGCTCTCCTGGGTGATTCAGTATTAGCACCATTACTTAATTCTGGAGTAGCCCCTGGGCCTGTCATCGAGAGTGACGAGGCTGGGCATGACGAGTCTCCACGACAGCAACGTTATGTACATCGAGAGAGACAGAGGGAGCAGCCCAGTATCGGGGAAGGTCATGCATTGCTCCGGGAGCAGTTAGATCGCATGGCACCCTCACATATACGTCTGTTGCAACTAGAGGACCCTGAGCTCCAAACGTGTGCTAATGGAGCTGTAGAGCTCGACGAGGACGGCGATGCACAGCCAGGAGATTTTTTTTATTATTGGCATCCTCAGTGGGATCTTGGATTGCCTTATGTGCAGTTTGCTGCTCGGGAGGTACCTGGTGAGAGCCTGGGATTTAGTCCAATCGAGCTGATTTTTGGACACCGTGTCAGGGGCCCCCTTAACATGGTGAAAGAAATTTGGGAGGGGACTGTGCAGCCTTGTCCATTATTAAAGTATGTGCTTGAAAGCCGTGAGCGTATGCTTAAGAGTCTGGAGATGGCAGGTAGAAATTTGACAGAATCACAAGCTTTGATGAAGGACAGGTATGATCGCAAAGTGCGGCTCCGGAAGTTCACTGTAGGACAAGAGGTATTAATTTTGTTGCCTTTGGTTGGTAACCCCCTCTCTGCGAAGTACACTGGACCTTATAAAATTGTAGAAAAAATTTCAAACTTAGATTACCTTGTTGCCACTCCAGACAGGAGGAAAAAGAACCAGTTATGTCACGTGAACCTTATTAAAGAGTATGTGAGGCGCCTCTCTGAGCCTCTCACTGTCCCTGTGTTGGCTTGTTGCGGCCGTGGTGGAGAAGGAGAGGGGGACAGTCAAGCTTCAGAGGAGGATAGCTGGGATCAACATGTTTCAGCGGATCAGGGGGCGGGGAACTCGAGCCTTAGGGCTGACGAGGCTATAGCTTATTTGCCTGAGCCGCAGTTTGATGCTATCTGTCAGTTGTTCGGCTCATACCCCACTGTATTTGCTGAACATCCAGGCCTCACTATTCAGGCTATGCATGATGTTGATGTGGGGGACCATCTACCCTTTAAGTCAATCCCGTACCGTGTGCCCCACATAAAACTACCAGCTCTGAGGGATGAGTTGGAGAATATGCTCGGTAGAGGGTTGATAGAGAAAGGCACAGTTAAGTGGACTTCCCCCGTAACACTGCAGCCTAAGCCAGATGGCAAGGTACGCTTTTGTATTGATTTCCGTAGGTTAAACGGTTTGACTCCAACTAACCCATATCCTCTTCCTCGGGTTGATGATAGTGTTGACAAAATTGGTAATGCTCGTTTTTTGTCTAAAATAGATTTAGTAAAAGGTTACTGGCAAGTACCTTTGTTCGAGCGTGCTAAAGAGGTATGTGGTTTTGTTGTGGACGGGAGTACCTACCGGTGCAATGTTATGCCTTACGGACTTAAGAATGCACCAGCAACGTTTCAGAACCTGATGAATGAAATTGTAAAGGACATTCCAAATTGCACCGTATATTTGGACGATGTATCATTTATGATGACGACTTTGAGAGCCATTGTGAGCACCTTGAGACCTTGTTCCAGAAACTTAGTGAAGCAGGTCTGGTAGTAAATTTGGCAAAGTGTGACTTCGTAAAAGCCACTGTGCAGTACCTTGGGTTTGTAGTGGGAAGGGGACAGGTGTGCCCTCCTCAGAACAAGGTACAGGCTATCAATAAATTTCCACACCCAACAACCAAGAAGCAGATTATGAGATTATTGGGTATGATAGGCTACTACAGACGCTTCATAAAAGGTTACTCAACGGTGTTGGCACCTCTCACAGATTTGTTATCTAAAGACAAAAAGTTTTAGTGGGCACCTGAGTGTGAAAAGGCTTTCACTTTGGTGAAACATTTGCTATGTACTCACCCGATACTCAGGGCCCCAGACTTTAACAGGCCTTTTCAGCTGGCAACAGATGCTAGTGGTGTAGGGGCTGGTGCCGTCTTGCTACAGACAGACAATGAAGGTGTGGAACACCCAGTAAGTTTCTTTTCTAAGAAGTTCAATGCTGCACAAAAGAACTATTCTACAATAGAAAAGGAATTACTGGCGATTGTGCTGTCGCTCAGGCACTTCGAGGTGTATGTTCCAGCCTATGGCCCAGTCGTGGTTATCTACACTGATCATCACCCTTTGAGATTCCTGAATCAATTTCACAATCGCAATATGAGACTGACCAGGTGGTCTTTTGATGTTGCAGGAGTATAACCTGGACATCCGTCATATTGCTGGATGTGACAATGTGATCGCGGATTGTTTATAAAGGGTGGATGGTCAGTCGTAGGCTATCACAGGTGTGTGGGTTTGAGTGGAGGAAAATAGGCTGCCCTTATAGTGCAGCCGGAAAAAACATATTAAAATATAAAAAATCATATAAAAACTTTCTTTTGATATAGGTAATCGTATAAGTTTGTCATAGCCTATAGAGTTTGAGTAGTCCACGAACTATCAAACGGCTGAGCTGCTGTAAGCTCGCTCTGGGAGCATGATATTGTGTCTTTTTGCTATTGTTGGGAGGAGTTATAAAATGTGATTTTTTTTTTTAATAATAAGATGTGTTTTGGTGATAAACTCAGCTTTGTTTTAGTGCCATGCGGTCGCTGGGTGTGAGGGGCTTGATGGGGTTCTGTGTTTGTCAGATTTTAGCTCAGGGTTGAGCAAGTAAAATCTTGGGGGAGGTGTGACGCATTTCCAGTGTGAGCATGCTGTACAGAACGCCTAGTCATGCCCCACTCTCGCTAGGATCGTCAGGGCAGGAACTTTGGCTGTAGTCTATGTAGAGTTTCCTAACTTAGTTCATGTGAGCCGTTGTACTATAAGTATTATGAATATGTATTTTGTTTTCATCTGAGTCAACGAGTTCTATTTTATATCATTAGTTATAAGTATTGTGTGTAAAACTTATTTGTAATGATGGGAAGAGAGACAGCCACCGTTGGGGGTCAGTGGGTGCGCCAGGTGGGAGGTGGGCCTAACTCACTAGCACTCCCCCCTCCCCTCAGTGCTAGGGGAGCCTTTGTCTATCCCAGAGGAGAGAGAGAAATTACGTAATGATTGTCAGTGGGCGGTCCTTAGTAGTTCACGTTGGGCTCACTAGAGGGCCGGGTATAAAAAGGGAAGTCTAGCCATTTTTTCATCAGAACTCATTAGGCAGAGCGACTTCTCATTTCCCTTGCTAACTATATATATTCTTCTGACTGATGTGAACTTTCTCTACTACCTTACATTCTTATCTCCTCTTTTCCCTGCCTTTTTTAACTTCCATGGTCCCGTTGGTGCAGAGCTAGTCAGCCAACGTATTATCGCTTGAGTTCTCAGAGATACTTGCCTATTAGATAGCCTATTTTGGAAGGGTTAACTTAGAATAGGATTGATTTATGTTTGTTGCACTTGTATATGCATTTCCCTGTGTTATTATTATTATTGCTGTTTTCTGCTAGACTGGGGTAAGGCTTTTCTGTGTTACGAGTTGTTGTTTGATGCAGTGGTTAACCCGTTGAGACCCAGCGTCGCACGTGTTGCGTCGGCAGTCTTTGATCACCAACTCCCAGCGACGCATCACGTGCGTCCGACATATAAAAAACACTTACGTGGCTCGTAAGGTAGGAAATGGCGGGAGAATAGGAGGGGGAGGTACCGTAGTGTGTGTGGGAGCCGGGCCAGTAGGTGTGAGCGGGCCGAGACAGCCGCGCGGCTGGTGGTGGTGGGCTTAGTGGGGATAGTTTACACCCCTAGTTCACCGCCACTTTGAACCTTCATTACTCCGGTCGTATGGGAGCTAGAGGCTTGAGATTTATGTGAGATACTCCTTAGGATGTATGCCGTACAATGCCATACTCAGTTTTTACCCTAGTGCTCCCGGGCGGGTGGTCATGCGGGGGAGACGAACTATTGAACCCCCCCCCCGCCCCCCAAATGACAGAAAGGAGTTTTTTTTTATTTGTGTGTTCATTTCTCACCATTCTCTTCCATTTTGGCTCAACAATTTTTTTTGAGGCTCCCCCCCCCCCCCAAAAAAATGTCAGAGGTGATTTTTTTTTTTTTTTTTTTTCATTTCTCATCCTTGTCTTCCATTTTAGCAAACAAAACAAATAAGTGAAAATGGCTTGGGACTGGGGTGAACAAAATATTATAACTAGCCGGGGCTCAACGGGTTAAGGTTAAGCGATAAACCTGCATACTCGTTTCGGTTCAGTGAAGCCTAGGTTGTCTTCGCGGCTGACTGTGTTGAGTTAATAATTTACAGTGCGTGAGGGCAAGAGCCTAACCACCCTGTATTTTATTAACAGTTTGTTTTTACTTTGTCAAGGAGCCGGGAGAAAACCAGATACAAGGGATCTGGATTTCTCAAAGTGCACTTGTTAGTTTTAACGTAATACTTTAAACAGTTGTGAGGACTTCGCTAGGCTACGAGCTGTTTTTGCTCAGTCACTGCTACCTTTTTGCCTACAGTACCCCAGCTAGACTTTACTCGATTAGTAGATACAGAATAGTATTGAAGCTTTCCTTATGTATGATATTGTTTATGCACTATTGATTTCCTGTGTTGCAAGCTTGGCTACTTTAGTGATTAGTGGACCACGAGCACAATCCGAGTAGGCTATTGCCGTTGCATTTGGGGAGTACTTCTTTTTAATGTTTGCCATTTACTATTGCATATTCTTTTAATTATTCTTATGCCAATTTAAACCTTTAATAGTATTTAATTGCCAGTGTTTTTTCTTATTGAATTACTGTTCAAAATCCGATACGTACTTCTTACGAGCATCCGAGAAGCATCTAACTTTGTTCAGAAGATTCCTTGCTCGATGCTTAAGGGCTATTAATTAACGTAACGTAATAGTGCCGATCCGAAGTAGAGGGTGCAGGACTTCTTAAGTTCTTAGTCAAGGGTGGATTACTTCGGCTTCGGCCAACACTATTCTTTGGTGTTGTTGTTTCTTACTTCATTGTTTGATTGTTGACCAGACTAGATAATTCCTGTCTCTGTATTAGTCTGTTGTTGAACACTAGTACCGAGTTCTTGTATACCCCGTTATAGCAGATTGAACTCTGGAGGGTATTGGTGTTTTTTGTTCGGCTGGCAGTACTCAGGGGTGGTTGGGATCGTGCGTTTCCGTTGTGGCAGCGAGCCGTATTCGAGTCCTGATTGAGAGCCCTTGTGTACCCGAGTGCCAGGTCGTAACAGTTCTACTACACCTCTGATGTCCGTTAATATAGATAGAGGATGGCAGGCCATGAGGTGAGTGTTAAATGAAATTAAAATTAAGGCCTATAAACTATTCAGTGATAAGCTCTTTTCATAATAACAGATCAGCAACAGTTGTCTAGGCTCTGTACACAGAGACTGGACACGCATAAATGATGTGTTTAATGATGCGTATTTAGTGCCCATAATAATGTATAAGGTATATTGGTAGTAATAGCCTCATCTAATATATGACTAGAAAGGTAAAAGAAGTGGAAAGCCGAGAAGAATATGGTATGATATGGTGTCAGAATGTGTGTCAAAGCGTGAAAAGGGAATGGTGGAAGCAAAAGAATGAGCAAATGACAGGAATTAATGGAGGAAGTTTGTACATGACGGTCTCTGGACCCTTTTTATATAACAAACCTGGAAGGTCTTTATCCCAGATGTTAATGTGAAGAGACCTTTTCCGGAAGTATAACATCTGAGGTGAAGCCATTGATTTCGGGTACTGATGAGTGATTGGTGCTTCTGAATGTTGTTATGCTTGCTGCCTGTCGGCGAACTGTTATGTGTTCTTTTTGTCGGCGAACTGTTATGTGTTCTTTTTGTCGGCGAACTGTTATGTGTTTTTTTTGTCGGCGAACTGTTATGTGTTCTTTTCCTATCACCTCTATGTTTTCTTGTGTCTCTTGCTGAACCTCCCTACCCCTTATGGGAGTAAGGGCTGGCTACTGACTGAGTAAAACAGGAATATTGACACCATAATAATATTCCTGGGGGTTGACTCTTACAGCATTTAGGGGAATAAATAAATGTTCTAAAAACAATTCGAAAAACATGGTCAGTTAGGCCCTCTAACCAAGTGCTACCTTCGGGTTCATAAACTCCTTTACAGTTTATAACCTTCTATATTCAAGAATCAACCTAATCTTCTATCGATCTCTTTCATATCCCCATATTAACATCTACATTTCTCTTTACAATCACCCATCTACTCTCCTCCACACACCCATAGAGAACATTCGTGATATTTATCCTAAATTCATCCACACTCGGGAGCTTAGTTAGTTAAAATAAGACTTCAGAGGCTATCAACCCTATTGGATTAAGCGCCAGCACACTGTAAGTCAAGAATACCGTCAGGACTAGAGCCTCTTTACCAGAACTCCAGTCCCTTGCTCGGAAGCGTTGCAGGACTGTCTTTGGTCAACAATTTTGTTTTGCTCATCTACAACATCCATCTTTTATTGGCATTCGTACATTTCTCCTATAGGTATTTTCGTTCATTACAACTTGCTCACCTAACTGACTAGCACAGGCATGCAATTAGTTTATTCTCAATGTTGGTAGATTCAAAGTTAACAAAACGGGGGCATGGTCACAAGTTAAAGAACTACATGGCTTCACCAAAAAATCACACAGATATTTCCTCACTACTGGCAAGCCACACAAATGTCCAATTGTGAAATCCATTCATTACCCCTTAAGAAAATTTACCAGTAATCATCATACATTTTCAGGTTATAAACAACCAACAAGTTTGATTCCATACAAATCGTTGAAAAAATTTATGCATTGTCATAGTGAACGTACTCATCATCAGGTACACTACGATATGTATCAAGTAACTCAGCCAGCTTTGGTAACTCTCGCACAAGCTTCCCAAATCTAGTGTTAATGTCACCTATAAAGAATTGGCCATTGATCATGTGTGTGTATTGTTTTTTTTTTTAATCAGTTTTTACTGTATCGAAGATAATGAAGCATCCTCCTGATAGGGTTAAACAATTGCACTAATATTCTTCTTTAGATTTGTGCTATCAGTAGTTTTTTACAAACAATTCCGATAAAAATAACATGCCGTGAAAACAGTGGAATTGTGTTAAAGCTAGAGTGCCAATTTAGCTTTAGCTAGGATGACTAGCTCGTTAGCGCGGTACTTGGCTGCCACCTTCACCATTATGTAAATTTCTTCATTAGTACACGCAATGTCTTCGCACACTTTAAGGGGAGATAAGTCGTTTTTCTGGTCCCTATTCTCCCTCGTGTTAAGCCCCATTTGTTTTGAGATTATAAGACGTTCGGCCCATTAGTTTGGCGATTGTAAGACATTTCGCCCCATTGTTTTGTCAAAATTAAGGCTTTTGTTCGTGTCTTTTAGGTTTCGATTTATTCCTGGCGAACGATAGAGAGCCTGTAATTTAAGAGAAACCGGCCTTCGGCCAGGACAGTATTCTACCGAAAAATGTAAAAAAATATCTTGAAGGGAGGTCTAGGGGGTGTTTCTTACAGCTCGATGGAGGTCTAAGGAGGAAACTAAAGAATAATACAAAGATCAAACAATAAGCAAAATAAACGGCCCATGTTCTCATAAATAAAAGTTGACAATATTGACTTTGGGTCCAACTTCGTACTGTTGTTGTCGTTGATGGAGGTAAACTTGTTTTGGCAACAAATTATATTTTATTTTATGTGCCCGTGCAAAACGTCCTGCCTCATAATCTCTACCATGAATAGAAAGGCAAATCTCCATCCAAAAGTCATAACATAATGCCATTACTGGAAGGCTTTCCGTGCTACACCAGGTTACATGTTAGTAGTCCAGAATTCGTTAACCCTAACCTCTGGAACTCAAAACACGCTTGAACAATTGGGCTGTAAATTTACACACCTATTTCCTAGCTGACCCTTCCAAAATGGTAGAAATATTAGATCGATTACTCTAGTCGATTGTGATTTATAGAGGTTAATGTTCAAGAGTTTTGGCCCACTTACTTGGAATAGGGTATACCATTAGTTCAAGAAGGCCCTGTCTACTACCAGTGCTGTGGATAGCATGGTATGATTTATATCTACAGTGTATTTTCTGTCTTGAAAGGAGTTTAATCATGTTATCTGTGGGTGGTTTCATATGGAGGACATTCTGCACAAGAGGTAAGTTTATTAGCAAAACAGTGTCAAACTTCAGCAACGAAAAGGGCACAAAATTAAGCATTGCTGACTTTTCATTTCGTTGGATTTCGTACATTTAACAATTTCGTGGAGGTAAAATTACATAATGACTACACACATTGTAGTTGCTCCTCAAAGTTGTCTTGAGTTCATTATGTTCTTATGTTTATGAAGGACCATATTACCAGTCTTGCTAAGGCAGCCTCCCAGAAGCTGGGTGTGCTCAACCGCCTTAGGGGGTTCTTTTCCCCTGCACAGCTTCTTGCTCTGTACAGGGGCATAGTGCGCCCTTGTATTGAGTATTGTTCACATGTGTGGGGAGGTTCCTCTCACACCGCTCTCCTAGACAAAGTTGAAAGGAAGGCCTTTCGTATCATTAACTCCCGTCCACTCACCAACTCTCTGCAATCTCTCTCTCTCCGCCGCAATGTTGCATCTCTCTCGCTATTCTATCGCTACTATAATAATCAGTGTTCCTCAGAGCTATCCCAGTGCATACCACCTCCTTTACGTAGGGCACGTGGTACCCGTCTTGCAACTCAATCCCACCCCTACTCTGTGCAACTCTCCAACCCAAGAGTGAAACGTTACTCTCAAACTTTCTTCTACTCAACAGCTGAGCTCTGGAACTCTCTCCCAGAATCAGTCTTTCCCTCTTCCTATGACTTAAATTGCTTCAAACTCCGTGTGTCCAGGCATTTTGGCTCGAACGTCCCTTGATTTTGGCCCTGTCACTCTTTCAACTATGGGGGAGGCACTCGCTATAGGCAGTTATGCCTTTTGCCTCCCTCAATCACATAGAAAAAAAAAAAAAAAAAAAATGTGTTAACATTAACGTCTTAAAAGTATTGTAATTATTTGATATATTAGTTTGTATAGAGTGCTAGGAATGTTTGTATATTTTATCCTGAGAAGTTATGTGTAACTATAAAGTATAATTTTATATATATATATATATATAGAGAGAGAGAGAGATATTGTAACTGGGACAAATTTTGTTTGGCTTTTACTGTAAGATTATGTTTGCTATTGCATTAAAGTGTTGAAATTCCATAAAACTAATGTTTGCACTGTGAGCTTCTATATAACTTTTATACACTCTGAAAGTAATTATCTATAGATACGTTAAAAATAAAATGTAAATATGCCAAAGTATAATAATTGCAGTATGAATATATCTCTTGGTGTTGACAAGGCTATTACTGTACTGTTAATTCAATTCTGAATAAATATAACGAATGTGGAGTGATATGTGTTATTGAACTATCTCATGGTAAAATGTACCTTGTATGTAAACTGTTTCATGCTCGCTGTTATTAAATTTATATTGAATATTGATATATCCTTTCGTCTCTTTTTCTCCTCTAACGTCTTCCCTTCTTGCTGGAAGTTGCTCTCATTCAACCTGTCCCAAAGAAGGGTGACCACTCTCAACCTTCCAACTATCGTCCAATTGCTCTCATCTCATGTATCTATAAAGTGTTTGAAACTATTCTTATTTCCAAATTTCTTCAAGCATTTCTCTTCTCATAATCTACTCTCAGGTCACCAGTATGGCTTCTTTAAGGGTCGCTCTACTGGCGATCTTTCATATCTTACCAACTCTTGGTCATCCTCCTTTCGGGACTTCCGTGAGACCTTTTCTATTGCGTTACATATCGAAGGCCTTCGATAGAGTCTGGCACAAATCTCCAATATCTAAATTACCCTCCATCGGTTTCTATCCCTCCATTTGTGCCTCGGTCTCTAATTTCCTTTCCGGTCGTTCCATGGCTGCGGTTGTGGACGGCCATTGTTCACTTCCTCATCCTATCAACTCCATTGTTCCTCAGGGATCTGTCCTATATCCTCTTTCTAATTTTCATAAATTATCTTTTCAACTGTACCTCCAGTTATATCCATTCATATGCAGACGACTCTACCTTACACTATTCAATTAGTTTCCCAGAACGCTCCAGTTATATCCATTCATATGCAGACGACTCTACCTTACACTATTCAATTAGTTTCCCAGAACGCCCCAGCCAGCAATCCCTCAAAAGCAAACGTAATGAAGTCATGGAACACTTAGCTTCTGATTTAACTACGGTCTCTAATTGGGGCAGAGAAAATCTTGTTACCTAGTTTAATGCTTCCAAAACCCAAACTCTCCATCTATCTACCCACTGTGAACTCCCAGAGGACTATCCCTTATTCTTCAACAATACAAAAATCAACCCTTCATCTTCTCTTAGTATTCTTGGTGTCTCTTTTTCTTCTGCTCTCTCTTGGAAGAACCATATTACCAGTCTTGCTAAGGCGGCCTCACAGAAGCTGGGGGTGCTCAACCGCCTCAAGGGTTTCTTTAACCCTGCTCAGCTTCTTGCTCTGTACAGGGGCACAGTGCATCCTTGTATTGAGTATTG
Organism: Paralithodes platypus; assembly: GCA_032716605.1. NCBI lineage: Eukaryota > Metazoa > Arthropoda > Malacostraca > Decapoda > Lithodidae > Paralithodes > Paralithodes platypus. Next base: position 16,958,895 of record CM064538.1, on the reverse strand, counting down.
TTCACATGTGTGGGGAGGATCCTCTCACACAGCACTTTTAGACAAAGTAGAAAGGAAAGCCTTTTGTATCATTAACTCCCGTCCACTCACCGACTCTCTGCAATCTCTCTCTCTTTTCGCTGCAATGTTGCATCTCTCTCTGCTATTCTATCGCTACTACAATAATCAGTGTTCCTCAGAGCTCTCTCAGTGCATACCACCTCCTCTACGTAGGGTACTTAGTACCCGTCTTGCAACACAATCCCACCCCTACTCTGTACAACTTTCAAACTCAGGAGTGAAACGTTACTCCCAATCATTCTTCTATTCAACAGCTGAGCTCTGGAACTCTCTCCCTGAATTCATCTTTCCCTCATCCTATGACTTAAATTGTTTCAAACTCCGTGTGTCCAGACATTTTGACTCAAACGTTCCTTGATGTTGGCCCTGGCACTCTTTTAACTCTGGAAGAGGCACTCGTCACAGGCAGCTTTGCCTTTTGTCTCCCTCATCCACATAGAACAAAATAACAATTGTAGGGGTATGCTTCTGACCCACATATTTCATTTGTTTTAATTTACCATTTCCACAGTGCAGACTTCACTTTGCTCTTGTCTTTGAGCATAACCAATTTATATCCCAGAGACGGATTGCAGCCTCCCACACGTTCAGGTTTGTCAGCGTGAATGTTGGTAGTATGAATGGCAGTGCAGATGAAGTTGTGAAAGTGCATGAACAAAGAAGAGTGGATTTGAGCTGCACCCAGGAAACCTGATGGAAAAAGAGGAGTGCGTGTTCTGGTACCCGAGGATTTCCCGGGAGAAGAGTGTGATTAAGACTGATTGCATTGATATTGTTACGGATTGTGGACTTAAAACTTAAACCTTTCCTTTAAGTAACATTACGTTCATTGTTGTTATATCTTAGTCTTATTTTCTCCGTACAAATTTAAATGAGAGGTTTCAGTTATAGATAAACCACAGCATATTATATATTACTATATTAAATTAAACACAAATTACTGTACACAATATTTACACTGCACTCTTACAAATCAAAATGACTTCACAATGAATAAAATAACCCCTAGAGATAATTGGGAAGAGAGAGGAAGTCTAGCTCCTATCAGGGTCTGATAGATACTGACCATCAAGTCTCCAAAATACCAGACATTCACTTCTTCCATTGAAAATAAATACTTAGATTTATGAAACAAAGTTCTATATCCAACAACCATGATACTGATTCCGTGAAGCAAACATACGGAACGCTGATAAAAAGAAAACTATTTATATAATCGAAACAATGAAACTATTTTTATAATAGTATTTAGTTAAGTGAGTGCTAATTAGAACCACTATATGAAACCACAACACATCAATGAATCCTTGAATTAATCAATTGACAGAATTTAGCTATTAACAAAGTACCGAACACAAATGAAACATTAACTAAAACTCTAGAAGTTCAATACACATTTGTATACAATGATTGCATTAAACAATTAACAACATATACTATATGCTTAGGTTATATATTTGTAATCAACTATGCCATGACAATATCAAAAGTTGGTTGGTGAAATAACTTGTTATTTGATATCAACACAGGTCGGCTAGAACAGAGAGCGGAAAGAGGACTTCCGAAACAACATGATCAGTGTTGTTTCGGGCCTCTCGAAGTATGATACTACAGGAGCAGGTGGTGGCCTTAATGGGCATGTGAGAGCATGTACGGTTGATGGGTACGAGCGTGTGCATGGAGGAAAAGGGCACAACAGAAGAATTGTAGTAGGTGAATATATACTAGAGTCCTGTATTGCACTCAACACTAAGTTCAAGAAATGGTTGAGTCATTTGATCACATACAATGCTAGGAGCACCAGTAGCCAGATAGATTACTTCTTATTGAACAAGAAAGATTGGAAGTACTGTAGGTTAGGGATGTAAAGGTCATCACAAGCAAAGAATGTATTTCTCAACATATGCTCCTGCTCTGTAACATGAATTAAAATGAGATCCTGTGCACAAGAAGGTATTCATGCCAAAAAGGAAAGTATGGTTGTTGAATATATAAGAATATAGGGACAGGTTTTGCAGCGACCTGGAGGAAATGGATAGGAACAGGTGTAGTAGTCCAAATGATGTATAGATAGCCAATGGATCTTCCTTGAATGTAGCCTTCTTGTTGTCACTGACAAAGTCTGGGGTAAAAAAAGGGTCCCCCTGGCATAATATTTCCTGGTGGTGGAATTACGAGGTTGATAATACAATAAAGGAGAAAAGATGCTTCAGAGCATGGATGAAAGGAGGCAGCAGGGAGGATATCTGGCAGCTAAGCATATTGCAAAAAAGAGGTATGCAAGGCAAAGTAATTCGGGACCTGGTCATTGACCAAGAGTGTAATGCAGAAAATCCCATTGGGATTTTCAACTTAGCTCCGCAAGTTAAGGATGACAGTAGAGATGTTGTAGGTGAAGAGTGTGTTAGGAATGATAATGGGACAATTGTTTACACTGACAAAAATGTCAAATATGCTTGGTAGGTACACTACGAATGGTGACTCGCATAGCGTTTGAGTTAAATAGGGAGCAGCTTAGTAACAACAAGTCAATACAATCGATGCTATCTTCATAGTCAGGTAGCTGCAGAAAAGATAATTACTTAAAGATGAGTTTGTAGACCTGGAGTAGGCCTTTGATTGGGTGCCCAGAGATGTTGTGCAATGGGCTTTGAGAATATTTGGTGTAAAAGAGTGAATCGTTCGTGTGATGATGAAATTGTACAAGGAAATTCACGAACGGCTGAGGGGGTCAAATGTGTGCTGAGTGAGGAGTTTCCAGTTCGCGTTGGAGTCCACCAGAGCTCTGTGTTAAGCCCTCTCCTATTTGTTATGGTTCTGAAGCCACTATTTGGAGATGTTAGAAGTATACTTCCCTGGGAACTGCTATACTCAGATTACCTATTACATTTTACAGATTGTGTGCAGCATGCCGAGGCCAAATTCAGAAGATAGAGTTGAGGGCATTTCAAGTAAAGGATTAAGAGTTAATATAAATATAATTACAGATTTGCACAGCGGATTGAGCTTGGAAAGGTAGAAAAGTGGTGTAATCTCATGTGCAGTATGCAGAAAAGGGGTTGGCACGAACTCAATGCAGTGTAGCGTCTGCTGCTGTTGGGTAAACCATAGGAAGAAATACTGCACTAGAATATATAGACCTTTACCGAGGAAGACATCCAAAGTTAATATATTTGTATACATAGTATGCAAAGGCGAGCTTGTGTTCAATGACTGGCTCAAGCGTGTTGACTTTGGCAATGAATCACTGGAGATGGTGGATAGGTTTTGCTACTTGGTGGAGCTGAGGCCGCTGCTATCTCCAGAATAAGATGCGGCTAGGGAAAGTGGAGAAGACTGTTGCAATTCTCGTTACCAAGAATACACAGGAGAGCTCTGGTGGACGCTTCTGAACTAGCACCAGAGCTACGACTGTCGACATCAACAATACTTAACACCTAGGACATGCACAGTTTATCATGATTTCTTGTGATTATACTTGTTTTTATTATATAGTATATGTCTACACGAAATCCTTATAAAGTATGGGAATGTCCATATGCAGCTGATAATGACTACTCAAATTTTTTAAATATTGTTTGCACATCTACACATCACTCGGAGATCTTACATCACTCTTCATTAGAACATTTTAACACATGAACAAATATCTCTCTCTCTCTCTCTCTCTCTCTCTCTCTCTCTCTCTCTCTCTCTCTCTCTCTCTCTCCTGTCAAGCCCAGGCCAAGGGTGGAATATAAAGGCCACAGGTGAAGTATTATTGTTCACAGTGTAACAAACAAGAACAGTTCTATAATTCCTAGTTTTATTGTTGTGTGGGTTGGAGTATATGTGCAAGAAAGAGAGAGAGAGAGAGAGAGAGAGAGAGGTTTCGAGAGGAGGAGGATCTAAGAGTTAATAAGATGAGAAAGGAGATCACCGGTGGAGCGGCCCTTAAGGAAACCATAATGGCGTTCTGAAAGTAGATTATGGGAAGAAGTTTTGAATCATGAATAGGTTTAAAAAGTTAAGATTAGAAATATAAGACCAATTACGAGATAATCGGAGGTATGAAAACTTTGCAAACTTTCAGTTAATAGAGATGATATTCGAGGAAAGACAGATAGAAAACTTGGTCTAGGCAAGTAGTTAGTACAAAGAAACAGCTTTGAGTACAACAGCTTGAACACAGCTGGCCACTATGCCTTTTTGTTACTAAGCCAAGATAAAGCAAAAGTACATTCTTAGAAGATATTAAGATGTTAGGCATAAGTAAGAGAGGGGGGCGGATACGGCGAAATAGCACCAAAATCATATAAGGTAGAGTCTTTAACAAAAGTTTGAGTGAATAGTTCAGCTTTGCCAGAGGAAGAAGTGATGGTGGTGCAGACAGGTTGGAAAAATGGAGGGAAAGACAAAGAAGTACAATTGTTTTTTGGCTAAATACCAGAAACCCTGGGAATAGCTTGAGTTAGAAAGTTCAATACTTTTTGAAATGACAGCCCCAGAGAAAAGGGCTCCTCAACAACCTCAACAACCGTGGGCGGAGTGCAGGATTGCAATGATAAGGAGACAACAACGAACAAGGGAGTTGGCCCTCGTAAAGAAAGGGAAGACGAATAAAACAGTTCTCCCTATACCTGTATCAACGTCCCCCCCCCCCCCCCCACCACTACCTGTGTCTCCCTTAGCGTGGGCACTAATCCGCCCTCATTACCCCCCTCACCAAAAGGAAAATGACCGACATCTTCCCAAGAACAAGACTTGAATTATGATGAGCATAATGTTTATGCAACTTAAGCATCACTCCCCTCCCTATTTCCCCATGCAGCTTTACCACGACCACCACAGCAACAATGCAGAGAAGGGACAAGCACTATCTTTCTTATTTTTTTCCTAATAAAGATGTTTTGTAACAATTACCAAATAAGGCATAAAAATACAATAATCAATGATTACATTCTCACAAGTTCCCATACACCAAACCTCATACTATTTAATTTTAATAAATAAATAATGTGTTTACCTATATAACCATGTAAACATTATAATTTTAAGACTGTTAATAACCGGAGCAATATTTAAAAACTAGATTCCTCATTACCTTTTTACCTCGAGAAGCTATACCCGTGACTAAAAATCGTAATATCACCTCACTGAGCCAAGGTTCATCAGGCAACAATCGAGGCTAATGAGCACACGATATCACGATCTGTAATCTGTATGCAGCCATCCTTCAGATTGCGATTGTGGTAGTCATTCTCCCTTTTAAAGTACACGACGGAGGTGTGTCCCAAGGAGCAGCGAGGCTACCTGTGGGAGAGTGTGTGTGTGTGTCTATGACTCCCCCTTGACCTACGTCGGACCTGGTTACTACGTCCGACCAGATCTCTCTTGGGCCACGTCACCTATACCTCTACCCCAAAACATAAGTAAACATGGTGAAACACATACAATAGCACTGGATATATCAAAGGCATTTGATAGAGTCTGGCATCAATCCTTATTGTCGAAGATGTCACACTACGGCCTTGCATCATTAGTTTCACTAATTTCTTCTTATCTTCATAACAGAAAAATATGTGTAATGGTAGATGGCCTTTATTCTCAATTTCACTCAATAAATGCTGGTGTTCCCCAGGGATCAGTTTTGGCCCCAATTCTGTTCCTCATTCATATCAATGATCTCATATCTATCACTCATAATCCAATACATTCCTACGCAGATGACTCAACACTCCACAGTTCCTTCACATTTACCAATTCTTTCACCCAACCCGATCTTATAAATTCAAAAATAAACACTGCAATTTCTCTGAACCAGGACCTTTCTAGAATTAATGGATGGGGACAAAAGAATCTAGTTTCCTTTAATGCACAGAAAACCAAATACATTCAATTTTCTAACCGACAGAATCTCACTGACTCCCATATATTTTTTAATGATGTAAATATTCCCATTTCCCCTAGTATTGACATTCTCGGTGTAACATGAACTACTAACTTGAACTGCACACATTATGTTAGAAGCATTGCTAAGAATGCCTCTAAAAAACTGGGACTCCTGTACAGAGTTCGAGAATTCTTCACTGGCGAGCAGTTGGCCGTGATATATAAAAGTCATGTGCGTTCTCAGATGGATTACTGTTCACCTCTGTGGGGTGGAAGTGGAGTGGTTGCATTGAGGCAGTTGGACAAAATTCAAAATAAAGCCATTAGATTAATCAATAACCCTGCAATCACACAGGACCTTCCTACATTATCCATACGAAGAAACGTTGCACCCCTTGCATTATTCTACAGATATTTTCACAGCAATTGTTCCGAGGAACTTGCTTCAATTGTGCCGCCTCTCCACATCTTTCCCCGTAGAACTAGGGCAGCTGAGAGTGCCCATGAATTTACACTTTCTCCTCCACAATGCAGAACTTCTGCTTATCAGAATTAATTTATCCCCAGAGCTACTACTCTTTGGAATTCACTTCCCTCGAATTGCTTTCCACAAACTTACAATCTACAAATGTTTAAATCCAGTTGTTACAAACATTTTATGAATGGAGGATGCCTTTAGGCACATGGACCTTTTTGTTTTATCTGTGTTTTTCCTTCCTCCGTTCATTGTCTGTTGAAAAAAAAAAAAAAAGTGCTTCTCGTTGTGTAAAGTGTTTTGATTTAGATATTGCGAAGGGTGTTTAAGATATGCAGTGTCCATTTAACGTTAATATCCGAGATTGTCGATTCTTGTCTTAATTTGCTATCGCCCCTCGTATTTAGAGAAACAGTACACACGTGTATTTGCAGGGATTAATGTATGTATAATTCTGTGAATATATCTCTTATATTCTAAATCAGAGCTTTACATATATTCCTTCGGGATTTATATACAACGCTCTACACATAATTCCTGTGAACACCCAGCAGATATTGTGTTTATTTTTAGTTGGGTACGTTATTACAAGATAAAGTATATACAGAGAGAGTTCTAAGTGCGTCTCGTAGAACTGTGTTAGAAGATCCCGCATCCAAACCTCGCTATCCGTTCAGCTTGTTTATTATTAACTTAACCATTTCCGGTCAATCCTTCACCAAGCTTAAACCGCATCGAGGCGATATTCAGCCGTACATAGTGGCTTATTTAATTATTCTTCATTGTATGAGTCTAGTCTTCAATGATTTGACTCTTTGATTTTATCAAGATATTTATCTTCCATTTTATGAATTAACATACGAGTTATTCAGACCTCAGCTAATATCCTAGTTTACATAGTCCAAGCATATTGTGCGTACACTAATCCTCTAGCGGTTGCCATTTACCTTCAGGATATTAATTATTTGTTGTTGAGACCAAACCTCTCTGTGTTAGTTATGTTGTGATCCTATAGTGATTCACTACGTTATTGGTTATGTTATGTCCTGATTTTATACAGGATTAACGATTGATCAAGGTGAGTTCTTCGAGACTGGGATATTAAAATTCATGCAAGTACATATAAGTAATCAATAGAGGACATATATAATCTCAAAAGATAATTGATAATACAGCTTTATTCACTTGTTCACTAGGAAACACTTTAAAATTAAATTAGTAATACTTATAACACATGGGGTCCAGGTGGGTGCCCAACCCCGAAAGGGGTTGAAATAGGGGAGCTACCCCCCCCCCCCCCCCACCCCCGCTAAAGGCGGCTTTCTAGGGCCTTTCCTAGCTGATGCTGAGAGGATTGTGTTCTAGCCATGTGGTGGTGGGCTGGTCTATCAGAGTGAGAGCTGAGCAATCTCTGCCATACCCATAGCTTACTCTGACTGTTCCTTTAACTTATATATTTTCTAGATCTCAAGTGACGGCGTCTCTTCCGTGGATTGACCTCCCAATCTACCAAGATTGGAAGCCAAAGCGTCACATTTTTCCCTTGCCCCTCAACTTTCTCTTCATAATTGCTGAGGGGCACAGGGCCCTGGGTGGGGCTTTGGTTTCCCGGGCGTTTCCGCACCCTCCTCAGCTCCCCGCCATGGAGTGGCTTCGGTCACCCAGGCTTTATTGTGGTCGGCAGGGGGGGTTCTGTGGGGGTGCTCGGTTATGGCCTTGGAATTGCTTTGGGCCTTGGAATTGCTCGGCCAGGCAGCTTGGGGAAAAACAGGAACAACAACAACAACAACAACACATGGGGTCCTCACACGTGGTACAACTTCTCGTTTTAAAATCTCCCAGCTCGTCCGCGGATCTGGAGAGAACTCAGGTATATCACTGCAACTATTTCTCTAGATATCGTCTTCAAGAAGTATGTGCACTCTTCTCTTTTATGAAAACAAAACAATAATATTTGCGAACAATTCAGTATCACTTTTAGATTGCGAACAGATTAATCTCGGTAATGACAGTGGATGAGGAGATACATGTTTTAGTATTTATTTATACTAAATATGGATATTCACGCCTAGAGATAATTTTATAGTGTTAGTACAGGTGGTACGAACTCTATTTATTTTCCACTTGACGGAAAATACGAATGTGTTCATTAATAGTTAGGACTTCTTCCAAACTCGTATATAAGTTATTTTGGATAATGAACACATTAATTGATAGATCACAAATACATAGGAGACACTGATATTAATTGTAATCTGAATTGGAATCACCCCCGAGCACTGGTTATACACTTTCCGTAGTATTCCTTTGATGATCAAACACTGATTATTATTATCACTTGTAATTCTTGCTCTATAGTATCTTGTCACTGATACTAAGTTCACGAATTTATATATTATTCTGTTCTGATTTGTAGAGATGTACTTCGTTGAGTTGTTCTGCTGAGGTTCCGTAGGCCGTCCTGGATGTCCGGTCGTGTGAAGAAGTACAGTTGGATTAATGTGTTTAAGGTCTTAAATATGGTTCCGTAACTTCTTACGAATAACAGTTGGTCACCATATCGGATGAACGCAAGTATCCTCAGCATATAGCTTCCAACGAATCTTCACTATCCTGACCTTTATATTAATCGGTGATGAAGTTCTGTTAAGGTACTCTTGAACTGAGGTTTTAAATACATAAGTTTCAGGTCTTGCCGGATTAACTTAGCAGCGGACTAACGCAAGATGAGCGGGTGTATTTGCTCTTCTTGTCTGTCTCTAACCCTTTTAAGAGGTTCAAAGAACTCAAGGCGGTGTCAACCTTTTAGTCACAAATTCTGGTGGGTTGCCACAGACAATTTGTGCCTAGGATTTATGTTTGAAAAGTGCCCGTGAAGATATCTCGCTAAACCCTTATAACACAAAAGATCTTTCTATCCTAGATCTCTGTGAGAAGTGTGGGTATAATTTCTAGATAAACAAATATTAAAAGGGAGGTCTTGCCTTACTCTCAGCATTTATCTATATAGAAATGTAGCCAATAAATATAACCGCCTTAATCTCTGTGCAATGCCAGAAATAAGAAATTTGTACTTATATAGTTTACGGAATACACTTATAATACAAGAACTATTGTAGGTCTCTATTTTAACTAATGGGGTTGCCACAATCAACAAAGATCCTAGAGTACATAATTATATTTGGAGATAGAATAAAGACTTCGAGGTGCCGTGGATCAATAACTATATCGTAAAAATCAATGTTTTTAGAGAGCGGGTTGCCGATCTGAATAAATATTCTTTCTACTTACTTCTTCCTCTCCGTTTGGAGTTTATATAGTTTCTCAAAAAGGGGGGGAAGATTTTTAAGTCTAATGTTGTCGGAATTTGAGAAAAGGATATTTACTTCTATAGGAACTGGTTAGGATGTTTGGTAATCAAATCTATAGCAGGAAGTCGTTTATTATTGCCGCCACGTTTGCTCATAATTAATTACAGGAAAATATATAGGGAACAGGATTATCTATATAAATGGTTAACTTGTTGGCAAGCAGGTTAAGTTGGTAGCTCTGGTTCACTGGGGGCCATGCCTGCCGCTACTGTTTGCATAGAGAGGTATTAACCCTTAATTAGCGGCTCACCACATAAGTCGTATTTAATAAAGCTGGACTATGTGGCGGCGCTCGACATAGGTCGAGTGGCAATTTCAGCACGTAATGTTGCTGAGAGAGAGAGAAGTGGTGGCAGGAGAGTAGCGAGCGTATGACTGCTCCAGACCACCGCGGCGAACATACTGACACGAATCCCAGCTCCCTCCTCCCTCTCTCACTCGCTATATAAGGAATTGTATCGGGAAAGTGGCTAATTACATGCTTTTTGCCCTCGCGTTGCACGGTTATTGCCAGAAAACTAGCCATCATAAAAGGATCGTTATGGTGTCATTCGAAAGCTCTGTTTATGCCCTTTCAGGGATAGATACTTGTTTTACGTTCTGGGTCTTATTTAGGCATGAAAATGATCACGTAAACAGCCCTATTTTGGCTAAAAACACCCCGCTGGGCGGTACATATAAATAAACCGCATAGGCCGCTCTTAAGGTGTTAAGGTGGGGCGGGGGGGTTTACCAACGAAGTGTTGTCGTATTCTATGAAGAATTGATTTCTATATACTTAAGTGTTAGGAGTATCATTAATACAATGGTATACATCACTCTCCCTCTACTTCGGCAACATTTGCTTATTAGTTGTTTAAAAGAACAATACTTGATCAACATAGAAAATTAATAATATCCTTCGCTTGGGGGTACGGGTCAAGGGGGTATTCATAGGGTCGTGAAGGGGGAGTAGGTTGGTGTGGCGTGCTTATAGGTTTTGTTACTATATTCCCTACCATTGTTAAATCTTCACAGGGGACTTATCAGGATATGTGTTAATGTTAATTTTAGCCGAGCAGAGCGACGTGACATTAGATAACTTATTATTCATTACATAGCTTTCTATGATTTTAATAGGATGACAATCTCAAATGCGGACTTGGCTATATTGGTGGCGTCCTGCGGTAACGTGACTTCTTTCTCCGAGTTTGGTAAAGGAGTGCATAGTTTCGCAGACAATTCTTTATAGTGTCAACATAAGGCCTTTTGCAATCCTTATTTATGTGGGGCTGATTTACTATATATATTGAAAATGGATCTCTTGTATAATTATGTCAATACTCTTGCAAATGTAAGTTTATTTTTTTATTTTTTTTTCAACTTACTTCCTCTCGGGCATAGGCTGAGAGCCTTAACATTCACCGCTTTACAATGAACAGTGAAGCCCGTGAGGTCTTGTTCCAGTCTAGGGAGTGAGACATGTGAAGCACGTAGAGTACAACGAGCACCTGCCATCTTGCCTTCACATGAGGCCTGGTGCTCACTCATGGCCCGAAACGACCCCATCTCTGAAGCCACCTCGTTCCCGTGCTTCACTGTCTCACACCCTACACTCGGACTCTCACACTTACACACACACAACGCCACCTGTTGAGCAGATAACTCACCAGGCATTGCACCCCTATAGCATATATTGAATATGGGAATATTCATACAGTGCTATTTAATCAGGGAACAATGAGGGTATTTAAATTGATGTTTCGGTGGGCTTGTGGTAATGCACTGATACCAGGTACAGCACAAATTCCATCCCAATAATATCTTCCCATTGATACATCGGGATTTGAACCCGGGACCTTTGGATTACCAGGCCAGTGGCAAGACCACTCCACCACACCTCCCCTACACACCTAGTGTACTTTGCTACTTAAGGTTTGCTATACTCTCTACGATATCGGTTGGTAATACTGGGGGTCATTTTCTTATCTCGGGAGTTGGAAGGGTCAAAGTTCGTTGGTCCTCTACCAATTCTGAAAGAAGGCTGTGTGTTTTGTTTGATTTTATTATAGAATGTTTTGTGTTCAAAAGGAAGACATGTATACAATTGTTTATAATTTGCCATAGTAGTTGAGAAAAACATCCCTAAGAGATGATTTATTATGACTATCGTAATTTACGAGATCCTTCATTACGATTTATTTGCTTATATTGTTTATTTCTTTTATAGTGATAGGTGACCTTAATATTAAATACAAGTTTCCTGTTCATGTTTATTTTTCTATGTGTATTTTAGCTTACTCCTAATTATATAGATATAGATATGTATATAGGTTCTTTATTAGCGATAGTTCAGAAAGGTTGGGAGAATAGGACTCTTCTCGGATTTGTGGTGGCCCTGTTTCTGCCTCTTTGTTTTCCTGCCGGGATGGGGTTTCTATGGTCCATGTTGGCGATTCTCCCGTCTCTCGCTTCCGCCTTCTGTTGCGTTGACCTTGACATATCTGGCTGGGGTGGGGTCGTGGCATTTGTTGTGGTGATTCCTTTTTCCTTAGCTTTTCTTTTCGTTCTTCGACTTTCTTCTTCTCTTTTTCTTTCCTGGGTTTCCTTTTCCTCGTTATTTTAGTTTAGACGTATTTTGATCTTATTGTTCATCTTTAGTTCAATTATTATACCAAGTGGTTGCATTGAGGCAGTTGGACAAAATTCAAAATAAAGCTATTAGATTAATCAATAACCCTGCAATCACACAGGACCTTCCTACATTATCCATACGAAGAAACGTTGCATCCCTTGCATTATTCTACAAATATTTTCACAATTGTTCCAAAGAACTTGCTTCAATTGTGCCGCCTCTCCACATCTTTCCCCGTAGAACTAGGGCAGCTGAGAGCGACCATGAATTTATACTTTCTCCTCCACAATGCAGAACTTCTGCTTATAAGAATTAATTTATCCCCAGAGCTACTACTCTTTGGAATTCACTTCCCTCGAATTGCTTTCCACAAACTTACAATCTACAAATGTTTAAATCCAGTTGTTACAAACATTTTATGAATGGAGGATGCCTTTAGGCACATGGACCTTTTTGTTTTATCTGTGTTTTTCCTTCCTCCGTTCATTGTCTTAAAAACAAAAAAAACAAAAAAAAAAACACACAGTTATAAGTGATCTTTCGTATATCTGGGAAAAAAAGAGTAACGTCTTAGTAATATATATATACGTAACGTCTTAGTAATATATATATATATATACGCAATAATCCTTGATAAATCTGAGGGGGGAATAAAATAAAAGTTATTAAATTACAAACGCAGTCAGTCGCGGGTTTGATGCAAGATATTTGTCTATGCGAAGTTTAAAAGAATCAACGGTGCTGCAGTCTATAACGTCTCGGGGAAGCCCATTCCACAAGTTGACAGCTCGATTGAAGAAGAAATTCTTAGATTCGTGTGAGTAAAAAATTAATATTTACCAATAATTTTGCAACCGTTTCCTCGCGTGTAATTTGATTGTTCGATAGTGAAATACTTAATACAGTTCATATTGTCGATGCCTTTGATGATTTTGAACACTTGAAATAAGTCGACTCTTAATCTGCGCTGGGTTAAAAGAAATATATATAATTCTCTAAGACGCTTCTCGTATGGTTTGTTCTTTTAGCTAGGTATAATTTTGGTACCTCTACGTTGAACTCGTTCTAGCTTGTCTATATCTTTTTGGTAATAAGGGCACCAGGATTAAACGCAGTTTTCCAGAAGAGGGCGGACTAAGCAATTGTAAAGAGTTAGGATAACTTCTTTGGACTTATGTTCAAATGACCTGCCTATAAAGCCAATTATTTTGTTTGCCTTCTTGAACCCGGGAATGGCGAGAACACTCTTAAGAGGTTTTGGTGGGCAAAGGTGATGATCCTCTTAAGAGGTAAGGCCTAAAAAAAAAAAAAATTAAAAGACCCCAGTAGCACTTAAAACAACAGAATAAGTGATTAAGTGAGATGATTCCCCTCCATACCTCCTATCACTCTTCCACAATCCACATGTATTAAAACCCCCTCCTCTCCCCCCCCTCTTCAATTATACCTATTTGTCCTTTTATTCCCTTGTATATCGGTTTATTTACCGCGCCAACATCTCCAATCTGGTTCTAAGTGCGTGGTGTGAGAGAGAGACTCAGGCTGCCTCTAGGCTTTGGTAAGGGAGGGTGTACGTCGCGTCTGTCTCACATTTCATGAATGAACGGTCGGCAATAATTAGCGATTTTCACCCTCCAAACACTATACCCACTTGTTTTATTGCTGTTACATGTTAATATCTTCATATTAAACATAAAATTGGCACATATGAATAAGTAATAACGATATTTATCGTAAAATAACGATTTTAGGCGGGAATGAAGCCTACAGTAATATGGACGCCCAGTAGTAGGGTGTTCACTACATACAGCTCGCGCTTACCGGGTTAACAACTTCTGAACATTGTTGACTCGGTTTTAGGTTACTCGATATTATTACTCCCAGATCGGTTTCTCTGTCTACACTCTTAAGCTGAGTGCCATTTATCGAATAGTTTGCTTTCTCATTTCGGTATCCGATATGTAGTACTTTACATTTATCCGCATTGAAACTCATTTCACAAATTTGGGCCCACCATGACAACTTATCTAGATTGTGTTGTATATCGTCAACTTGTTCTTTTGAGAGTACGCTATTTGCAATTTTTGTATCGTCAGCAAACTTTGAGATTTTACAGGTGAGACCCTTATCTATGTCGTTGATGTAAATTAGAAAGATAAATGGTCCTAGTACCGATCCCTGGGGTACCCCGCTACTTATATTGGTCCATTTAGATGCCTTACCGTTTTTGACTACTCTTTGCTTTCTGTCGCTGAGCCAATTTTCTATCCATTTCAACACACTGTCTTGTATTGAGAGACCATGGAGTGGGAGGATATAAGTCTCGCCTGAGGATACGACTGGGCGACGAATATTTATATTTTTAACCACCCAAATGCTTTCCCCACTTATTTTATCACACTTCAAGGTTCATATTATTAGTAAAATAAGTGCTCATGGAAAATATATTATGCTTTATATGGTAGATGTAACAAATGCGGTCAGAATATTGGGTAATTAATTCGCATATAACTACGTCCGTCACAGGCCATACACGCATTTGCCGGGTTAATGACTCTCGTGTTTGGCTAGGTGAGAATTAAAATACAATCTATATAACCTGAATTGTGTGGGTAATCTTGTAAAAATCCCTGTATGGTATCCTGGAATGTTGATCCTGCGACTTGTGCATGAATTGAAATACATTCTCCAAGTAGGATTTCCCTTCTCCTTAATATAAATAGGAAAAGATTAACATGCCTTTATCACGCCGTGGCGGTCGAGTGGTGGGCACGCTCACGTGTGAATCTGCAAGACCCGGGATTGAATCCCTGCCACGGCGGACATTTAGTGGGTGTGGTAGTACGTCCTAGCATGTTTCACATGCTCACACCCAGTTAGGTTACATCCTGACGACGTATACAGACTAAACACACATAACAAAGCCACTCCAACAGCTTCTTCTCTCTCCAACACCCCTTCTCCCCTCTCCACACTCTTCAGAAAAATAGGAAAATTAGAATGTAGATACGAGGTGCCGTTGTAAAGGCTTATCCCTCAATACCTTCATCTGAGTGGATTAAATGCTTGGACACTCTTTTTGAATTTCGGAGCTTCTAGTCTAGCTGGGATTATATAAATATTTATTAGCTCACGTTAATTTGTGAGGTATACTTTATATATATATATATATATATATATATATATATATATATATATATATATAAAACCCATACACACATGCACATACAGTACACATTCATATAAATGTACATCAATATTCAGTTACGGACAGAACAAATTTAATCGTAAATTTGAACACAAGATGTAATTTGCAGCATTTACAAGACAGTTTAGAGTGTGGGGTGATACACTTCAAAGTAAGGGCGAACGGACCTCAACGTTTGGGCGAATGGACTCCATTGTTTCGGCGAACGGACCTCACTGTTTGGGCGAAAGGACTCCTAGTTTGGGCGAAAAGACTTGTGGACGAAAATACTCGTGGGCGAAAAGACCGTAAACCATTGTGACAACACTGCAGCAACATTCATTGGAAGACATCCGCGCCCCCATGCACAAGCAGTCCGCTTCTCCTATCGTATTTTCTCAGAAAACAAATGGAATTTCTCTCCTCGAATTTGCCCAGCTTGTTCCCTCCTAGTTTGTTTTTTCTTCAAATATCCTGCCTCTGTGAACTAAGTATTTAAAATAATTGGTGAGAGGAAAATATATACTTCTATTTTCACACGGATTTGCACCGGTGCTGAAAAACGAAGTGGAAAATATATGTAATTAAAATATGTAGAATACGTTTTGGCTATAAGATTTACATACCCATTATTTAGAATAAATGTAGTATTAAGTGAAACTGTTCTCCTTTTCCAGAAATTGATTAATCCTTTCAATCAGATGACTACCATATATTTTATTCTAGTTTAACGCCAAGCGATTTGAATGAGCTTCATAATGATGTATCAGTTTTGAAATTGAAATTTAAATATTTGTATTTAGACATTAGTATACAATACAATTTTACTTAACATTATTTGTAAAAAAGAAAAAAAGGAAAAACATTGCTGAACCTTTTGATTACAGTATATATCTTTTAAAGGCATCTGGCTATAACTCGATCTATCAAAATGTAATTGTATTTAATATATCAGTCACAGTGATGTGCCCTGAGAACTACGTATTGTAAATGATTTTAACAACGAATAGGGATATACGTGGGCAAAATAAAATAAAATAGTGGTGAATAACATTGAGGATGCACTCATTTCTCAGAGCTTGTATCCGAGTGTTTTGTTATTACAATTACCTATTTAATACCATTTATAAAATTTAATATATTTAATATGCATTGTACAACAATTGATTTGATGTTCAAAGGCTACACTTATAATTATACTGTGACGAGTTCCAGATCTCGCTGTCTACATAGCCTAGCCTCCTCTTCCTATGATTCTATGGTAGGATAGCCTATGGACCTGCTATCAGATGTTTGGGGGGAGCTCGGGTTTGGTTTCTTTATGATAGATTAGTATTTTTGTTCATCCAGCTGTGTTCATCTGATGAACCTAGGAAATGTAGGATACATTTTGTGTTTAGTTTAATGGGGTTGAGATATATATAGTATTACAGTAGTTATTGTGTGAATTACGATGGGGGAATGTTCAAATTTACTTTGTCATATCTCATTTAGTATAATAATAATAATAATAATAATAATAATAATATTTATTCAGTCAGCAATTTACAGAGTTGGTACCACATAGTTTGTTACAAATATGACATGTACCAGCCTTGCATAATTCCAACTAAGGATAGCCCAATAAGGCCGTTAGGCGTATTTCCATTGGGGTCCTTGTGGGATTAGGTTAGCTGGGGAAAAGGGGAGGATAAAGAAATAGATACTTTAGAAAAAGTATTTCTAGGGGGTTATTTTAAGATACCTTACATCCTATAGTAAATATCAGTAATCCGTAATCAGTAATCATTTCAGTTTGGTTTGTCTATCTCTTATGTCGTATTTAGTAGTAGACATAAGCTTGGTGCTCCCTTCTCGCAGCTGTCCGGTTCAGGTGTTCCTTCAGGCTACGTCTGAAGGAATACAGTGTTCTCTTTTCACGGACTGACTGGGGTAGGTCGTTCCAATCTTTGATGGCAGTGAAGAAGAATGTTTGCTTACCCTGTCCTTGGATTCTCGGGACCTTAAAATTAAACATCATGTTTCTTGTATTATATCCACTCCTCTCATTTGCTTTAACAAAATCATTCTTTAGATACTCTGGAGCTCTGTCATAGAATTTTTTTGAAGGCATTAGTTATCCTGATTTGTTTGGCCCTGTCAGAAACATTGAGCATACCTAGTGACTGAAGTTGTTCCTGGCCAACATGTGATCTGGGTCCTAGGTTCAGCATGAACCTAACCATTTTATTTTGAATGACCTGAAGTTTGTGCTGTGTTGATTTAGATGATGCAGAGTACCAGGATGACACAGAATAGTCAAAATGACATTGAACAAGCGCTTGGCAGAGGGTCTTTTTGGTCGCCGCGGGCAAGCATCCCACCTGTCTATACAGGTATTTTATACGTGCTCTACACTTACTCAGGATAGATTCCAAAATTGTTTCACCTGACAAACTCGCGTCCAGTTTCAGTCCGAGATATTTAACTTGTGACACGGTTGTTATAGGAATATCATTACAGTTGACCGAGAAGCCCACAATGTCTTTCAGTTTGCGTTTTGTTCCACATAAGATGGCTTCCGTCTTGCCCAGGTGAAGAGATAGTCTATTGTCCACTAGCCATTCACTACATGATGCTAGTTCTTTGGAAAGTGAAGCGGCAATACTTATTGGGTCTTTTCCTGAAACCAGAAGCACGCTGTCGTCTGCATACAGTAATAATTTACATGAGACGCTCAGTTCCATGTCGTTCACATAACAGAGAAAGAGTAAGGGACCAAGGATGCTGTTAATTGGCATAGGATCAGATATATTATCATCAATTTTGACTCTTTGGGTTCTACCACTAAGATAAGATTTAAACCAGTTCACAGACCCTATACCCATAGCTTGTAGTTTATTATATAGGATATCATGGTCTACTGTGTCAAACGCTTTTTGTAGATCAAGAAGAACCATACCGGTGTAGTTACCTTTAGACATTTCTTTACGAATGTGATCCGTTAAGGTTAATAGGTATAGGTGTCATGTTGATCAGAAATGTACTTAGAATAAGATGTTATTATAGCAGGTACTGTACTAGGTGGGAAAGGGGTCATAATGTTTACTACAGGCCTTATGGGAATAAATTAGACTTGATTTTCGTGCCCTTCCAAAATTTGCGGGAAATCAATCACATCGCCAATATCCGATTTTGTGTTTGTGGCCAGGTCTTATTTTGTGTTGTGTCAAGCTATGAGGCCTTTATATATCACATGTGTGTGAGATTTGAGTAAGTAATGTAGTATTTTTGTTCAGTAATAAAGCAGTGCATGGATATATAATGGCTTCGATTTCGTAGCACTCTTGTTGTGATATCATTAATCATTGTATTGTAGGATTTATAGGATGCTCTAGTTTATATAATGTCGTGAGCTTGGTGTGGGATTGTGATAGCTTTGTTTTGGTATATTCATCATTATCAAGCATTGTGGTATTGCTGAGTTATCTTGGATTGTGTTGGGTTAAGAAAACACGATTCTTCAAGGGATCTTGAATAACTCTTGTCATAATTATGTATAACAATGATTAACTATATAGACCGTGAAGGTAATGCATAACACCTGATAATGTGATAGTGCCACATCAAGTACTACACAGTTATAATATATTTCAACCACATTATGGTCAATGTGCAAACATTCTCGACGAACGTAAGACACTGTAAACTTCCGTTATGTACTGTCTGATATCAATATATTGTGTACAGCTTAATATTAATGTTCATGGGTTCTAATTACATATGGTAATTAGTGATAGGTAAGTATATTATTAAATCGTGTTTGAGTTTATAAATAAACCGAAATAAGTAGCCTAATATACAGTCTCAATCCCTAAAAGTACAATACCTCGATGCTAACAATAAAATTAGGTAGGTTCTTTCTGAACGAAGGGTAAACTTGGGAACGCACAAACCAACACACTCCGCTCAAATGAAACAGAAGTTCGAACAGCCATGTGAACCTTTTGTGGTTGACTGCAACTACAGTATGTTGCTTGTTTTCGCAGGATGTAAATTACTTCAAGTTGTATAACCGGACACAGAAATTTGCACGAGGCCAAGGGACTGGAGTTCTCGCAGAGAGGCTCCAGTCCTGACGTTATTCTTGACTTACAGTGTGCTGGCTTAATAATCCAATAGGGTTGATTGCCTCTGAAGTCCTATTTTAACTAACTAAGCACCAGGCCTACTGAGTACTGACCCAAACGAGGCATAGCCTATTGATTATGGTTGAGTATGGTTAATTATATCTGTGAATCAATAGATAAAACAATTACTTATATATGCACTGTATTGAAGCAACATTAGTGATCAAACATAATTATTACATTTAGAACAACTGGCAACCATTTTTCAACTTCATATTATCCTCTCTAATGGTGGTAATATATAAAGTCGACATTCCTGTGTGCCCTGCTAAGCTAGTCTCTCCCCAACCCTCCTTTTCCCTAATTTGAAATTATTTTAGCTTCTATTGCTCTCTGACACTAGGTAGAGATTACCATGATTCTTTAGGAAAATCTTACCTTCCTAGACCGGTAAAATGCACAGCTCACTGTGTTCAGGCATACCTCCATATCTCTGGGTAAAATGTATGATCTTAAGTTTTCAGCTCTAGGAATAGTAAAATTGTTTCTGACAAATTTTCACTATACATTAAGAGCTTATAATATATATGAACTAACTTGGAAACCATTAACATAATAATAATAAAACTCGACACAAAATAATAGGTGGGTAGAAGTGATGAACCAAGCCAATTCAGATAGGTAGCCGAGAGAGAGAGAGAATGGAATGATACTATAAGTTGTTGAATAATAGTAAAAATATTGCATATGTTAATATATTATTTCACCAACTATTATTGTTACATTCAATCTTGTTACTTTAAACGTTTTACCTAGCTCAAATTTAGATCCGCACGATTCAATAATCCACTATTTTTGCGATACTATTGACTTTTGAATACAGAGTTCGTGGCAGAATGAAGTAGCTCTCATAAGGAAAACAAACTAAACTATGATGTTATCCAATTACCTTATTTACTAATTAAAAAAAAAAAAAAAATCTGAATGAACAGCATGTTCAAATGCTAGATGAAAGTAATGTAATGACTAATGTGACGCCATCGGCTTCATGAATACACAGTCGCGTGCAGCCATATCACCTGCTTTCATACGGTTTCTCAAGCAATCCAAAATAGAAACCAGGTGGTAGACGGTATACCGAGAAGTTCTACCATGTATACTGGCCAGCCAGTGGTGATGGCGAAGACAGGAGATTAAGAACATAAGAACATAAGAACATAAGAAAATGGGAGTCTGCAGAAAGCCGATTGGCCTAAGCAAGGCAGATCCCTGTCCCACACAACCCCAATTACAAAGCCCAATTATAGGCTCAACACTCTAATACCCTGAGGATCATCTTACCAAACCGGTTAGAGATTAACGCAGGATTACGGGGGTCTGCAGATCGCTGATTGGCCCAACCCGGCTGATCCCCCTTCACACCCAACCCTTCTCGTCCATATGCTTATCCAATTTTTTCTTAAAGCTCCCTATCGTTCTTGATCCCACTATATCACTTGGTAGCCTATTCCTACAACTCTGTTACTTCTTTCGCTATCACTGAGCTACCAATTAGCCATGACCTAATCCATCCCAACAACGACCCTCTCCATGTGCCTCAACCTTTCTCATCAATCTCTCATGAGGAACTCTGTCGAAAGCTTTACTGAAATCTAAATATATAATATCATATGACTTGTCACTATCTACTGCTTCATATACCTCTGAGAAAAAGCTAAGCAAATTAGTAAGGCACGAACGTCCCTGAGTGAATCCATGCTGAGAAGAATTTATTAAGTTAAATTTTACTAAGTGGCTTCTAATTTTCCTAGCAATAATAGACTCTAGCAACTTTCCTATGATTGATGTGAGACTAATGGGACGGTAATTGGATGCTATCGATTTATCACCTTTTTTGAAGATCGGAACTACTATACCTCGTCAGGACCAGGCGATTTTCATATTTTCTATACTATCACTATATACCATATTGACTTCTGGAATCTGTGCCAAATTTTCATTAGTGAAAACGGAAAGAAACTGACTATTTAATGTACTGCACATTTCTAAATCATTTTCTGTTATTTCTCCTATTGAAGTTTTTAGGGGGCCTATTACATCTCTAACTTTAGATTTATATAGTTGGTAAAAAGCTTTAGGGTTATTTTTTGAGTCGCTGGCTATCCTTATTTCATAATTTCTTTTTGCTTTCCTGATTTCCTTTATTTTGAGCATTGTGGAGTGAAGAATTAGAAGAAGAAGAACCAATATTTTATTAATGGACCCTTATGGCTCGAACAAGATTAAAGAAAGAGAGATGTTACCAGACTGTCCTGAGCTCCATATACTGTATATATTGATGTGTCCCACTGTCCTTATAGGACAACCAAAGAGAAAAGTTATTACACAAATTATGTAATAAACTACAAAGAGTTGGAGTATATCTTTCCTTGGTTAGTCTAGCACAGGCTATTCAGTTTAGAAATAGTGTTAGGCATTTATAGGAGATATCAAGAGATAGTTTGATATAGGGTGAGAAATCCGAAGAGTTTTGCATAGATATTAAAGGGACATATTAAACAGGATGATGTACGAGAGAGTTAGGGTCTCTGAGTCTAGACTCAAAGGTTAGGGTCCTAAGTAACCAACTATTCAAAAGATGGTGTTGTATAACAGATGGTTAGGGTCCTAAGTAACCAGCCATCTCATGAGTCTAGGCTAATCGGACGAGCTGACTGTTAATCTGACTCGGTCTGATAATTAAGAAGTAAAATAATGATAGCTACAACTTACTGTATGTAAGTTAGAGATACAGGGTTTGTGATAGAGGAGTTTTAGCTTGAGTAAAAGTTAGGATTGGCAATCAGGCCTCCCCCATTTGGAAATCTTGTGTTATACAGAAACTATATTTTTACTATAGATATCACCCCGTTGAAAGCATGCTACCGATCGCGCATAATATCTACTAACGTACTAAAAGATATATTGCTTCACTATAGTTTCTGATATCACAGATAAATAGTTGTTGTGCCTTGGGACAGGAGTTGAAGTAGGTCAAAACTCTGAATAGCGATCGTGTAGATAGGTTGTAATGGGAACTTAAAATTCTGAGATGCAATGTATACTGTATTGTAGTAACTATTCAACTCTTCAATTTGAATGTATTTCGACTCGGACAGAGAATCAATCGCTGTGAGAATTACTGATTGCCTTTAAGTTTGCTAAATATAGTAAGTGTTTCTGAACAACCGTCAATTTATTCCAACCTTATTAATATAAGTATTTTTAAAATATATACTACAATTATTATTATTTATAATATATTATTTATATACTAACCAAATTTAAGATATCAAAATTATGGTCAATGGTCAAAATATGATTTTCATTATTTCTAATATTATTGAGATTCTCACATACTGATTTATATATCTGGAGTAAGAGAGCAACATTATGCAAAAACAAAAACGAGAAATAACTAATTAAATATATAAATACAGGTCAAAGGTATGTATATCTTAAATACATTACATACTATATATATATATATATATATATATATATATATATATATATATATATATATATATATATATATATATATATAATTATATATACCGGTATATACTGTATATAATATATTATGTATATTATGTAATGTATTGGGTATGTTTTTCCTTTATTGTATATGCGAAAACTGCACATCTACTTTATGAATATTAGTTATATAGCAAAAGCAGAAAGTTAATTGAAATTCTCCACTCTGGCTCGTAATGTGTAATACAGGACATGGATCTCTGAATAATTCTGTCGCCATCCACAGCCACCAGGATCAAAGTGATTATTTCTTTCCCTGCTCATCACACTGAGTACTGAGTGAGGTAGACCGAGTGAGATGAGTGAAGTGAAGTTGGCTTTGGTGACACTTGACAAGTTGGTTAATACTTGACAAGTTAGTTGAGGTTTGAAATCCCATCAAGCGGATTTTATTTCACGAATATATGTCATTATAATGTTTTTATATACAACACATTTATTGCGAAATTTCTAAAATATGGTAAGGAAATAATCAAACATGATTTCTGTCAACACAGAACCGTATATCGTACTTGACAAACTGCTTGTGCAGTAATTAGCACTTTATTTCAATGTAATAATTTATCTAAACTAAAGACATTAATAGATTATGGAATTGTTATTGTGTTTAGATATATTTTATATATATTTGTTCTTATTAATATAAGTTTTTGTTTTTTGCAAATGCTTAATTAATATGATTGTATGATTTGTACTTAGAATATACGAATTAGATTGCAAGTTGCTGAAAGCAGTGAAGAGCATGTATGAGGGTGCAAAGGCGGCAGTACGTGTGGAGAATGAGCAGAGCGAGTTCTTTGACCCGAGTGTTGGGTTGAAACAGGGGTGTGTGATGTCCCCGTGGTTGTTTACTGTATAATTATATGGATGGAGTCATGAAAGAAATACTAGGAAGAGCAGTGGATGTTGGTGTATCGCTGAAAAGGGAGGGAAATGAGTGGAAGTTGCCTATACTGCAGTTTGCGGATGATACAGTTCTGATGAGCGATAATGAATGGGAGTTGCAAGGTCTGGTAAATGAGTTTGGAACAGTGTGCGAAAAACGGAATTTGAAGGTAAATGCGGGGAAGAGCAAGGTTATGGTCTTCAAAAGGGGTGAAGTCACAGCGTGTGAGGTGAAGTTGAACGGTCAGGATAAGGAGATCATCAGTTCTTTTAAGTATCTGGGCAGTGTGTTGAGTAAAGATGGACTATGGATGAAGAAGTGCGGGAGAGGGTGCAACAGGGGAAGAGGGTTGTAGAAACGTTGAAAGCAGTAACAAGAAATAGAGTGGTCAGTATGGAAGTGAAGAAGTCCTTGCATGACAGTGTGGTAATCCGGACACTAACTTACGGAAGCGAAGCATGGACGTTCGGGAAGAGACTCAGACCAAGAGTGAGAGCAGTGGAAATGAGTTATTTGAGAAGTGCGTGCGGAGTTACATGGAGGGATAGACAGACGAATGAGGAAGTAAGAAGGAGGTGTGGTATGGAAGTAGATGTGCTGGAAAGTGTGAAAAGGAACAACTTGAGATGGTTCGGCCATATGGAACATATGAGAAGCGAGAGAATTACTAAGAGGGTGTACGAGAGCGAGGTGGAAGGACAGAGAAGGAGAGGTAGACCGAAGGGGAGGTGGATGGATGGAGTGAGGAAGTATATGAATAAAGGCGGTGCTGGTTGGGAAGAGGGGCGTCGACTGACTGGGGACAGAGGTGCATGGGGGCGGTTCGTTCGTGGCCACTTCTTCGGGGATCACGGCGTCAGGCAATAGATAGATAGATAGATGATTTGTGTATTGCCATCAGGATAACCGCATTCAAACATCGATTGTTTTCATTTCTTGCATCTTAAAAGTGTTTACATTATATCTTCAATATTAATTTCTTAAACATTTGTCTTCCCATAATCTGTTTAACTAGTTTTCCACAAGCTTCATCCTAAAATGTACTCCAAAACTCTCGTGATGAGGCCATGATGCACCTATCCTCTGATTTGTCAATAATTTCTGATTGGCTCAAAGACAATATTGTTACTTTCAGTGCTTCCAAAATCCAATTTGTCCATCTTTCTACCAATCAAAATCTTGCACACGACTATCCCTTATTCTTCAACAATACACAAACTTACCTTTCATCTTCGCTTAATTAAACTCCTTGGTTTCTCTTTTTCCTCTAACCATTCCTGGATAGACCACATCACCACTCTTACTAAAATGGCTACCCAGAGGTCGGGTGTCCTCAACCACCTCTGTGGGATTTTAACCATCGCACAGCTTCTTGCTCTGTACAGACGCACAGTGCGCCCATGTATCGAGTACTGTTCGCATGTGTGGGAAAGTTCCTCCCATAACACACTTCTAGAAAGGGTAGAGTCCAAAACATTTTGTCTTATCAACTCACCACCTGTTATTAATTCCCTACAATCTCTTTATATGTGCCGCGATGTTGCATCTCTTTCACTCTTCTATCGCTATTGTAACAATCAGTGTCCTTCAGTGCATTACCCCTCCCATATAGTGAATGGTAGGCACCCACCTTTCAACACAATCCCACTCCTTTTCTGTCCAGCTTCCCAACCCAATAATTAATACAATTTCTCAGTCTTGCTTCTATTCAACAAGTAAACTTTGAAACTTTCTCCCTCAATTAATAATTCCTTTAACCCATGACTTAGACAGCTTTAAGCTGTGTGTGTCCATGCATTTTGATCCCAAAGTACATTGAATTTGGCTCTCTGTTACTTTTTTGTCTTTGGGAAAGGCACTCGTTTCAGGCAGCCAGTCTTTTACCTGCTTCATACAGATTGAAAACAAAACAAAACATTTATATAGTATACATATATATGTATGTAAATAATAATAATTGTCTGATTACTCATATAGTGCCCGTATCTTCTTTCAGGATTCTCAAGAGCTTGAAATCAACCAGAGATCATTACCCATCATCCATACTCAAGGGAAGAAGTCAACCTCTGGCTATGTCTTCAACCTGAGCAGGGATTGAACGCGACTCCACTGGGATGACAGGGACGCTATCAACTGAGAGAGAGAGAGAGAGAGAGATCCTGTACAGTATAAATATATATACATGCAGTATATATACCAGTGAGCCAAATATATATATATATATAAAGTGGGAGAAGGCCGGGGAAGTGCAGTATGGAACGAAACTAGATAGACTGACAGACTGACAGCGTAATGTTAACAAGATTGACAGCAACACTGATAGACAGGCGGAGGGAAGGAAAAGTATGGAAGAAAGTCTAAAATGGTTTGAAGAAATGTAAGTGTATATAACATGTGCCCCATCAATTTTAGCCATTTTCGTTCTTATTGAAATACACAAACCAAAATGCCTGCTGGAATTCGGCATGCAATTGATAAATTATCTTGATTGAGGTGAAGGTAAAGGCTTGCATTATTGGGAATTATGCATTATTTATTGGCCGACTTATATCATACTAGTCCTGCCCAGATAGGCCTACACACAGAAAGACACACAGTATGGTATTAACAACTTTGACATAAGTAACTTGTAGGTTTTGACACTCTCGCACAATTATGTTTCGATATTTCATTGTATAGCTAATCAACATAAATTTTTTTTTTTTTTTTTTTTTTTTTTAAATGGGTTGAACAGTCGATTTGGACTTAGCATTTAAAATTACCCAAATATTTGAGTTGGACTGAACAGTTTCATTGTACTGGGTAATCAAGTTGGTCAAAACAAATGAAGGAGTTGAGATTTATTTTTCTGAGTGGTAAAAAGGAAAGAACAAAATAAATGGCCAATATAGATCGGGCAGTTGCATTGGGAGGTCATTTGTTACGCAGTAGTAATGGGATGATTCAACGAATGGGCCAAAAGGCCAAATTTGTCAGAGTGATCAAAATGGCCTGAGATGTTGAATGGTCTGAATGATTGAATTTGGTTGAACAGTTGAATTGAGCAGAATATGAACAAGTATTAGCAAATTAATTGTTGCAAGTGTTTACTAAGCAGTCTAATGCAGCCAAGTGAGAAACAGTCAAAGCCAATTATACTTTAGAACCCATTCACATTTTAAATATTGAATTCCCTTAAAGAACGTTTTATTATCAGGCCCAATAAGAACAAAATGAGAGTGCCCAAGTTCTTTAAACCTTATGCTTGTATATGTGACTAATATGAACATTACCAACATCTTGATCTTGCCTCAAATCGTCAATGTGTACATATGTATTGTATTACAATAATGCAATGTTGTCCTAATTCTCACACAGACTCACTATTGAAACAAAGTTTACAATATAGTACCAATATCAAGATATTGTTTTATATATATATATATATATATATATATATATATATATATATTTACTATATATACCTGTATATATATATATATATATATATATATATTTTTTTTTTTTTTTTTGGGGAGAAGGAAACTTAATTATAAACGAAGATAAGTGTACAAGATGGCTGTGTGTCTAGTGTGTTGTGTAGCTTCCCCCAAGTCGATGAATTGCGAGTGCGGGAATTCAGGGTGACTGTCACAGCCTGGTGAAACAGCTAATATTTAAGTGTTATCATTGTAAGAAAGCTTTAGGGAATGCTTTCATATCCCCGACCGTTTATGTGGAAATATATCTTTAGCCCCATCATTAATAGTCAACGAATAGTCTAATGCTGATCAATACTTCAGTTCTTGTTTTCTAATCTTGTTTATTTGATGAAACGGTGGTTTTATGCGGCAATACATTCCGCCCATGCATTTATCGGGGAAATTTAGTTTTTGTTGATATTAGTTACTTCGGAAATAGGGTACACTCGGATGACATAGTCTCTATAGCCCACTCATGGAAATGTGTGGACCCCCTACGTTTGTGTGTATGCAAATATATCTATCTTGATTTATTTGTTGATAGAACTTGTTTATCAATAAACAAGGCAGTCTAGAGAACACCTACCTAAAGAGCGGGGCCCGCCTTATGTCGTATGCGATGTTGAGCACATAATTGGCTCTGAGAGAGTCCGAGCGGTGGGAGGAGCGTAGGTTGACTCGGAGCGCTCGGCACGGCTCCCGCGCCGTGACTGGCCCCACTTCCACACACATCCACACCCACTGCCTCCCTAGACAGGGAAATATGTAAGGAAATTACCGTATTTTAGGGATTTTTCCTTCGTGTTGCACAATCGTTGCAAGACAACCCGTGATCGTAGAAGGATGGTTCAGGTGTCATTGGAAAGCTCAATTAACGCCCTTTCACGGATACATAATTGTATTACGCTCTGGCTCTTCTTTATGCATGATAAAGAGCATGGAATGAAGCTCGTTTAGGATAAATATGCCCGCTGGGCAGGTAGTAGAAGTTATTAACCTAGCCGCTCGTGGAGTGTGAATGTACAGAATATAATATTGATAAATTAGTTTCCAGAGATATGCTTCATAATTATAAATAGGTGAAGTCCATGAATATTTATGAGTGGGCTAGCGACTATGGTATCCGAATGTACATAACAGTAGTGGATCAGGCCAGAATGTATATTATTATCCAACCCTAGCATAAAGGGCTATGAAGTCTTCACTAGTATAGGACTTTAATGGTATTTGTGAAGAAGGAAAATACTTGGTTCCCATCTTATGATACATAACTAAGGTTGTAAAATGTGGACATTTATTTGTGAATTCAGGATATTGTTCTATGCTTTTGACAATATTATTGTTATCCAGATTATAGGATATAGCTGATTAGATGACCCCATGTTGTATCTCTTTCACTCTTCTATCGCTATTACAACAACCAGTGTTCTTCAAAGCTCTCTCAGTGTTTACTCCCTCACTTGCGGTGAGTGCGAGACACCCGTCTTTCAACACAGTCCCACACCTATTCTGTCTGTAGCACATAGGGTCATAGCAATATATATTATAAATCGTTTATTTAGTTTTAATTTTGTTTTTGTCATTTTGTTTTTCATTTACTGTGTTAAATATTACTAGCCATACAGGTTATACCTAACACCTTTATTACGACAATTGTTGTAATGTGAATTAGGAAATGTAGTAATATGTAACCTTAACACCATCAGCACGACGACATTTTTGTTTACCTTTGATACTGGCTAAAATTAAACAATTGTATGCAGTTTAAGAGGGACCTACATTATGTTATTCAGAGGGTTGATTGAGATCGTACCCCCTTCGAGTCCTAGAGGTAGACTATGGGGTCAAGAATATCGTCAAGTGGTAACCAGAATATGATGCAAATTACGTCATCGTGTTCAAGGGGTTAAAAGCTTGAAACGAATGCAACCAAGAACAGTGGTGGGTGAAAGAGACTTGGTGATGGAGGGTTCAGACCAGGACCAGTTCCATTTGTCAGTCCTGTTGATCTCTAAAACACCGACACAGATTGCCAGCCACTCTCGCTACTGCCGGGGAAGGTAACACACGAGATACTACACCCATTACACGTGTTATATTTTAACAAAGTGTATACACAAATCGTTTCGAACATTCTTTACTGTAGTCCAGTCCCCTTCCTCCACATTATCCTTAGAGATATATCAAATCATCTTTCTGTGGTATTGAAGGATCATATTCCTCTTAGTATATATATATATATATATATATATATATATATATATATATATATATATATATATATCATTTATACATACGCTGCTTAACTGAGACATGAAGGTAAATTTATATGAAAATAGATAAATACATATTTATATAGTGCTCTAATGCATGACACTTAAAACGAATTATCACGTACAGTATAATTATGCTTCTTGACAGAACTTCTTCAGTATCATGAAAGTATTAATAATATGGTATATTTCATTATATGTAAAAACCGTTTAGATAAATGAACATAATACTGATACATTATGATGCTAATACTATTAAACACAAAACTATACAACAAAGTAATACAACAATAATTAGTTGCATTGTAATTATCATGTTGAGGTTGCTAAAACATGTAATTAAGTCGCCTTCCCAATGATTTCCTGTGTTCATACATATATTTGAAATACAACATACTCAACAACATACTGGTATTCCTAATTTCAACAGAAAATTATGTCAATAATATTCATAGATGTGTGACAAAATAGCATGAACAGATACGAAAGGTGGAATTAAATATATCTTAATACGATCAACCGGGTGGTCGGGGGCCGGGGGAGTGCTGGAGGGACCTTGGTGGCCATGGTATCTGGGTCTTCTCCTGGGTGACCTGGATGTGTGTGAATTTGTATTTTGTGTGTTCATTGTTTTCTGTTGTGTTGTCCCTATTCGGGATCTGTCTTGAGTCGGCCACCCACAGAGAAAAAGAGGAACAGTGGGGAATGGGTCTGAGTAAATACATACATACTGTACATACATACGATCAACCGAAGCATAATAATATTGACGATACAGGCACTCTATAATTAAAGTGTAAGTGTGAAAGATATAGTATGGGTCAAAAGCGTTAGAGAGTTATACCATGTTTTGTACTGTAATAACGATCGTAACTCCCTATGAACGGCTCTGTACAGCCACTGTGGTAATAGGACCCTCATTAGAAAAGCGGCGGGAATGGGGATCATTAAACATATTCGAAAAATACTCAGAAGCCTCCAATACACATTAAGGGATAACTTTTTTTTTTGGACCCCTTTCTCCCTCTCGTTTAGCCCCATTAGTTTTGAGATCTTAAGACGTTTGCCCCATTAGTTTGGTGATTTTAAGACCTTTCTACACATTTATTCAATGTTAAGACGTGTGCGATTATGTGTCAATTGTTTCATAGCGAGCGATAGCGAGGCTGTAATTTTAGAGGAACCGGCCTTCGGACGGGATGTTGTTCTACCAAAAAATTTAAACATTTATCTCGATGGGGGGGTATTGGGGTTATTTTTTGTAAAGGTTGATAGAGGTCTAGGGGGCAAGGTAAACAATCTCCCGTTAAAGATAAACGACTCACATGACGGCAGATACTACCGGTGTGGAGTTTGGATGTTCACTGTTTATTCACAGGCATAAATTCAAGGTCATCGAAAATGGTCATTGTATCATATTTAGCATCAGTAACCACTTCTGTACCGGCGACGTCCATTTTAATATATTCTGGCTTCTATTGGACGATTTTATTCAGTTTCAAAAGGGCCTTCAGCGATTAACAGGTTTCGAACTATCTTAATTAACCCTTTTTACTACCACAGATCCTTCTTAAACTGTACAAAATCCTTTAAATATAGCTAGGATAATATGAAACGACGTCGCTGGTACATAATGGATTAAAGCACAAGTAGGATAAAGTGCCTTAACCCTTAATTAGCGGCTCACCACATAAGTCGTATTTAATAAAGCTGGACTATGTGGCGGCGCTCGACATAGGTCGAGTGGCAATTTCAGCACGTAATGTTGCTGAGAGAGAGAGACAAGTGGTGGCAGGAGACTAGCGAGCGTATGACTGCTCCAGACCACCGCGGCGAACCTACTGACACGAATCTCAGCTCCCTCCTCCCTCTCTCACTCGCTACATACTGAATTATATGGGGAAAGTACCGAATTACATGCTTTTTGCACTCGCGTTGCACGGTTATTGCAAGAAAACTAGCCATCATAAAAGGATCGTTATGGTGTCATTCGAAAGCTCTGTTTATGCCCTTTCAGGGATAGGTACTTGTTTTACGTTCTGGGTCGTATTTAGGCATGAAAATGATCACGTAAACAGCCCTATTTTGGCTAAAAACACCCCGCTGGGCGGTACATATAAGTAAACCGCATAGGCCGCTCTTAAGGTGTTAACACGCAAATTATCTTCTCAGGACCAGTGACTCATGATGTATATATAATTTGTGTCCAGCTATCATGAATGGTCACCAGCCAGCAGTGAAAACTAATTATATTTGTTGTACTACTGTATATATATATATATTATTATGTTCTCTCCACCAACCAACTTTACTCCTAAACTCGATTAATGAAATTAACAAACACATGTGGCAGTCCGGGGATTCGAACCTAGGATGCTCACACCGAAAATCAACACACTCATGCATTGCACCACGAAGACAGCGAGGACCGAGGACAGCCATGAACATAAATGTAGATCCGACAAGAACCAAAAATATTATTAAAGAGCGTTCCGTGAGTTCTAAAATAAAAAATTTAAAGGTTTTCTATGCAAACGCTCGTAGCATACGCAATAAATTTTCAGATTTAGAGGAGCTAGTGTTTACAGAAAATTATGATGTGATTGGCATAACAGAATCTTGGCTCAATACAGAAGATAGAGACTTTTTAGCAGAGTATTCACTTCCCGGTTATGTAATGTTTGAGAAAAGCCGAATAAATCGAAATGGAGGTGGCGTTTTACTTTATATCAAAGAAAGTCTTAACCCTACCCTCTTGTCAAAACCTCAAATTGTGAACGTCGACGCATCTTTTGTGCTAATAAAGAATAATAAAGGTAAAAAATAATACTTGCATTAATATACAGACCTCCAGCTCAATCAGTGCAAACTGACCGAGAAATTTACGAACAAATTGCAGATGTAAGTAACTCACAAGATACCGTAATTTTTGGCGACTTTAATTTACCTGTGACCAAGTGGGGCGATACTCTTACTTCACACTCCGGACATGACTTGTATACGAACTTGCAAGAGAGTTCGCTTTATCAATTTGTTCGAACACCGACCCGTGGTAATAACGTTCTTGACATTGTACTTGCAACAAAAGAAGAATTTTAATAGAGAATTTGAATGTTGGTGATGAATTCAGTAACAGCGACCATCGTACGATAACTTTCACTTTAAAGTTTACTAGTAACGAACCAAATAGTAGCATCGAAAAAGTCCCTAATTTCAAGAAAGCAAACTTCCATAAACTTAGAGCTATATTTAAAGAAACTGACTGGAGCTTTTTAATTAACAATAACGACATAAATACATCTTGGAAGTTATTCGAAACCATTTACCTAAAAGCAGTGCAAGACTGCATACCATCGAAAATACGGCGTCCAGGCCATAATAATAAGCGCAAATGGTGGAATAAAGATATTTCAAACTGCCTGCTTGCTAAAAAATGTGCTAATGATAGATTAAAATCCTCACAAAATGACGAAGAACGGGTGAAATTTGTAGAGCTACGACGCAAAGCCAAAAAGTTAATTAAGCAAAGTAAAAAGACCTTAGAGTTGCATATTGCGAATCAAAGTAAAACAAACCCGAAAGAATTCTATAGTTATATCAGAAAGAAAAAAGTTGTTACTTCAACTGTTGGACCGTTAGTCGATGAAAATGGAGAGTACACCAAAGACGAAGTACAAATGAGTAATTCCCTCAATACCTTCTTTGCATCAGTTTTTACAACAGAAGACCTCAGTGATATCCCTACACCATCGCCTATTCAGATTGATAATTCGGATGTTCTAAGCAATATCACCGTTACAGAGAGAGAAGTATTGAATTGTTTAGATAAACTCAAGGTAAATAAAACGCCTGGACCTGATACAATCTCGCCTAGAGTTCTAAAGGAAGCTAAGGATGAGCTCTCCAAACCACTGACATTACTATTCAATAAATCCTTGCAGTCTGGAACTATGCCTGATCAGTGGAAGCTAGCCAACGTAACACCGATATTCAAAAAAGGCAGTAAATCCCTACCCAGTAACTATCGTCCAATTAGCTTAACCTCAGTTGTATGTAAAATGCTAGAAACGGTCATACGAGGCAGACTCGTAAATCATTTAGAGGAAAATAACATACTTAAAGATACTCAACACGGCTTTCGTAAAAAACTTTCCTGTTTAACACACCTCTTAGACTTCTTCCACGATATCCTCAACCTCTACGATGAGAGTAAAGCTGTAGATATTATATACCTTGATTTTCAAAAGGCCTTTGACAAAGTTCCCCACAAACGGTTACTGCTAAAACTAAAAGCGCATGGAATACAAGACGGTGTGTTGAAATGGATAGAAAATTGGCTTAGCGACAGAAAGCAAAGAGTAGTCATAAACGGTAAAGCATCTACATGGACCAATGTAAGTAGCGGGGTACCCCAGGGATCGGTACTAGGAACAATTCTCTTTCTAATTTACATCAACGACATAGATGAGGGTCTCACCTGTACAATCTCAAAATTTGCTGACGATACAAAAATTGCAAATAGCGTACTCTCAAAAGAACAAGTTGACGATATGCAACACAATCTAGATAAATTGTCATGTTGGGCCCAAATTTGGCAAATGAGTTTCAATGCGGATAAATGTAAAGTACTACATATCGGATACCTAAATGAGAAAGCAAACTATTCGATGAATGGCACTCAGCTTAAGAATGTAAACAGAGAAACCGATCTGGGAGTAACAATATCGAGTAACCTAAAACCGAGTCAACAATGTTCAGAAGTTGTTAAGAAGGCAAACAAAATAATTGGCTTTATAGGCAGGTCATTTGAGCATAAATCCAAAGAAGTTATCCTAACCCTTTACAATTCCTTAGTCCGCCCTCTTCTGGAATACTGCGTTCAATCCTGGTGCCCTTATTACCAAAAAGATATAAACAAGCTAGAACGAGTTCAACGTAGAGTTACCAAAATGATACCTAGCCTAAAGAACAAACCATACGAAGAGCGTCTTAGAGAATTAAATCTATTTCCTTTAACCCAGCGCAGATTAAGAGGCGACTTAATTCAAGTGTTCAAAATCATCAAAGGCATCGACAATATGAACTGTAGTAAGTACTTCACTATCGACCAAGCTAATTACACGCGGGGAAACGGTTGCAAAATTATTGGTAAATCTTTTAACTCACACGAATCTAAGAATTTCTTCTTCAATCGAGTTGTCAACTTGTGGAATGGGCTTCCCCGAAGCGTTATAGACTGCATCACCGTTGATTCATTTAAACTCCGCTTAGACAAATATCTCGCATCAAATCCGCGACTGACTGCGTTTGTAAATGAATAACTTTATTTTATCCCCCCCTCAGTTACTAACCCATCTGTCCCCTACTAACTTCCTAATCCTGCCACGGACATTAGTTCCAGGGCAGTAGTTCGCTTTCCAATGTTCCCTTACCCACTCTAAACCACTGTTTGGACACTTGATCCTCAGTGTTTTGGAGGACAAGCAACCTAGAAGGGTCACTAGATCTGTTGTTGATTGATTTCCTTTGTACTCCTTTGTACTAAAGAAAGGTGGACAAGCCTACGATTTATTATGCAGTTTCGAATCCTGCATATCAATCTAAGCATGTACACACTTTCCAACTGCGCTATCATAGGGTATGCATTGGATAATTACATGAAATTAAAACTATACAGAAAATATAATTTCTTTGAAAGTTAAATCCTGTTGCTTTATGATTTTATTGATAAGCAGATATATACTGTAGCTAGTCTATCATTATAAATTTTAAATAGACCAGTAACAGTTATTTATGTTGGCATTTGTACACTCCTGGCCCGGGCAGGCTCTCAAAATGACAGTGTTGGCTACCCGGGCGATCTGGCCGAAAAACGTCTAGGCCTAGGCTACCGTATTTTTGTTTAGTTTAACTGCTAGAAATTTCCCACGCATCTATAAATGTAGTGCGGTTTCCAATCTGTAGACTGGCATTGAGTAGAGCTCTCTATGTCAACTGGTTCAGTTGTGATGACGATTTCAGTGGAGAGCACTTGCAGGCGATGTTAGCAATATGACGATCTTTTCACTACTGAAACAACGACATAGAGACATACAATAACAAACGAGTCTTCTCTTTCTTGTTTTCGGAGGTGCGGTGACGTAACGATTGGCTTTGTTTACATGCGTCGGACGCACGGCGTTCAGACCAAGCTGAATAGGCTTTCAAGCTTACAGATTTTAAAATGACAACCGGGCACCTGCCCTTCATTCGTGGTGTCATTTTAAAATGACAACCGGGCCAGAAGGGTTAATAGCTCAATTAAAACTACCTGAGATCCTTAGCAAAATAAATCAACCTGCTGATCATTCCCTTGAAACCAGTGTTGATTGATGCAGTGGGGAAATGAAAAGGGAGATTTCTCAGAAAGGAACATTGAGGGACAAATGAAAAGTGATCGAATTTCTCTATTATTTTCATTGTGGGTGACTGGGGTGTGAAAATATACTGACTGAAGACATTGGATGCTTTACCTCATCGAACATTCTTCAACGATCTCTCATTGTTAAAGTGGCAACATTAAAGTAGGGCAATAATGTGAAGGAAATTAACCCTCTCCGACATATGACGCGATTTTGAACCTATTGGGGATACTTTAAAGCCTTTGTTACCATCAGGGGTATTTAGAAACCTTTAGTTTAGTTACTTCAACCTCTGCAGTTGTCTTTGAGTTAGCTGTGGGCAGAAAACTAATTTTGGAGAGGTAATTATAAGAGTGAGAGAACTCTATTTCTTATTGCTAATCTGGCAACCTCTGCGTCATAAATGCGTGAAAGGGTTAAGGTTAATTAACGTTTTAATACAGTTATCAATATGCAATTTACCTATTAACAAAATAAGTAACACTTACAATAGTTACATATACACCACTTTTATCCGACTATTGCCTTTTACACATTTTGATTATTTGTAGGGATCGGTATGAAGAGAAGTGAGTGGCAATAATTATGTCGTTAGTTCTAATTCAGTTGCCAAGGTTGTTTTCAAAATAATTTGTCTAAGGAAATGTAGTTGTATACTTTTCTGCGTCATCTTTTTAATAGTAAATCCTTTTATAGGGTATTTCCTTGCTTTCTCAGTACCATTTCAACTTAGTGTTCAGCTGTTTTCTTAGAACTTTACTCTTCTTGTTTCTACTGTTCCCTCTACGACATAGACTTCTCCCAATTTCACCTATTCATATTTTGAAGCCAACTTATTCTGGCCCCTGTTGAATAGCTCCCTTATAACTTGACTGAAAGTTGAGGCCGTTTTTCTTGAGAAAGATGAAGGGATTACTTTTTTGTAAGTCTGGAAGTTAACGGAAGTTACCTCTCACAAATGGAGAAAACATAGTGAACGCTGCGTGACGTGTAGTTTGCCAATGATTGCTCTCAGTAAGCAGCAGGTGGTTAACTGCTTACATGTTGCACTTTATGTAAATGCAATATTAAACAAGAGTAACATTTATAATATAAATACACAAATTATTTGAGATAAATTTGAATGTCAGAATGACAAGCTCCATCATCCATAAAACACAACATTCATGATGCACAGTAAAAGAGTCCCTTATTTGTTAGTTGTAATGGAAATGTGTTCCATTTAGGCGCTTGGATGGGTTTCTGATCCAAGAAGTATAATTTAATATATTCGTTTGTGGTTTGTACTATCATTTCAATAGTGGTATAGCGCAATATGAAGTGATCAGTCATTGCACAACCAAAATCAATAGATCGCCGAACCATTGATGGTAATTATTCGTGTGTGAAAATGAGAGACAAAGAGAGATAGAGACAGTGAGAGAGAGAGAGAGAGAGAGAGAGAGAGAGAGAGAGAGAGAGAGAGAGCGAGCAATAATTAACTCGACATCTGTATGACGTTAAACAAAGAGTACTAGTCAGGGTCAATTAGAAGCACTTTAAAACTATATATAAAAAATACACTCAACGTCATGAATCCAGGTCCAATATGAATTGTTTAACTGTTAAATGATCCTCCGAAAGGTAAATATTATGTCTATCTATCTATCTATCTATTTACTCAGGCCCAATCCCCACTTTTCCTATTTTTATTTTATTTTATTTTATTATTATTTTTTTATTTTTTTGGGGGGTGGCCGACTCAAGACAGAGCAAGAACAGGGACAACAGAAAACAACGAACACACAAATTCACACACATCCAAGTCACTCAGGAGAAGACCCAGAGACCAGGGTCAAATTAATGACAAGATTATACTCTGTTCGGGATAGCTTCTAAAACATAGGCCCGAACTTATGTCGTTGAGTGTACTGTGTACATAGTAAATTGTCGTGAATCATTGATTTTCACTGTAAACCGTCTTTCATCCACCTATCATTCTTTTTACTACAATATATCTATCTTATTAATGTACCTCAAATTACAGATATACGTTGTGTTGTTAAAGCAGTAGAGAATGAACATCAAATACCGTGCATGTCCATCTGTTGATTGGACTGTGCATTCGGCAAACATAAATTGGAACACCATATATATAATCTAACTATCTAATATACTATTGTACTATCTAGAATAGGATGGTCATACAGTCATCATGGGCCGGATGTCTCCTATTGATTTTGTGCTCCAGAATACAAGAATATTTTTACTGAATGTGCCTGGGGAAGTGGTGATCAAGAACTGCCTAAAGCTTGATCAGATCAAAAACAAACACAAAACAAATCTTAATCTATTTGATACAGGAGGGACACTATATTGCTAACTTTTCGCTTTTATCTTCAAGTCATTATATGAACCTCCTGAAGCTTCAAGCCAAACTTTGTCTTGAATGCGTTTCTTCCTCAATTATACTTACTGTATATACAACTATACTCAATTATACTTACTGTATATACAACTATACTCAATTATACTTACTGTATATACAACTATACTCAATTATACTTACTGTATATACAACTATACTCAATTAGATCCTGTGTATTTCATCTGGGACCTCATTTACACGCAGACGCACATCCAGGACACGAGAAAGTTTTGGTCAAGGAAATATAAATGTTTGCGTAATAAGGATTACGTCTGTTATACATTGTATATTCAAATACTCCCTATTTTCCTTAACATGTTGTCTCTATCCTCTTCCTCTACATCGCTGTCTCCCTTTACGTTTATACTAATGACTTCTCTTTCATTTTCCCGTCTCACTATATTATATTTTCCGCTGGTACTATTTACCCACGTTTCTTCCTCCCTGCTTGCCTTAAGCCGGTATCACACGAGAGCTTTTATAGTCAACATTCGATGATCAACATTTGTCTGGCAACATTTCTGGTATATTTTGCACTGGTATCGGAAACTAGACTGTTGATAGATGAATTTAGGTAACGTATACAGTATATTTTAAATGTTGACCTCATAAGCTGCCAGACCAGTGTTGAAGATAAATGTCGAGTGAAAAAGCGCTCGTGTGATACCGGCTTTAGAGACCCTATAGTAAAGGATATCAACCAACCTCTGTAATATTGGTGTCACGGGTACCTTTAGCCTCTCTTTATGCCGATAAATGTCCATACCCATACCATGTCCTTACCATAGAGGTGGTGAGGTGGATTTGAGACTAAAGGTAAAGCTGCCTGTAACAAACGTCTCCTCCAAGGTTGAAAGAGTGGTAGAGAGAGTGCCAAAATCAAGGTAGTACATTAAAGGTAATTTAGGTGTGTGAGAATGAAGTGTGGTGTGCTTCTAAAGTGTAGTGCAATGAATTGGAGGAGGAGGTGTTTGTGAGAGCTAGCTGGAGTACTCTCTGGGTAGGTTAGGCACAACATAAACAGTGGGAGAATCCAGGCAAATGAAACAGGAGTTCCAGCAACTCATCATACGCCTATGTGGCCTCCCCTGGGTACTGCCCTGTTCGATTGGTATCTAAAATCTCCCCAATGAACTGGACTGGACTAATATTCGTATAGCCCCGGGTTTATAATAATTATGTCGATGTATCAATTAGAAAATTGTATTAGGATAAAATTTGGACTATACATGGTTTCAGTACTTTACCGCAACGCCTACTGACATCCTCTTAATTAGTTAAAATTGGTTAGTTAAAATTTGACTTCAGAGGCTATCAACCCTTCTGGATTATTAAGCCAGCACACTGCAAGTCGAGAATAGCGTCAGGACTGGAGCCCCTTTTCGAGAATTCCAGTCCCTTGTCCGACCCTTTAACTTTGTATTTATGTTGTTCTTTGTTTAGCTTAATTGGGAAGGCCATCAGCCCATCAGGCCACACTAAAGCAAAATGTTAATTGCCAAGAACTTAATAATACTGGAATGTGATAGTGGCAAGTATCACAATCCAGTATACGTCACAGGTCCAAAGCAATTAACAACAGGAAAATAATAAAGGCAACATCAGCTGAGAAGAATAGTGCCATGGATGAGAATAGCAGTGCACTTGTTGACATAATATGTGTCAGGATAAGGCTGACATTTCCAACACCTTTCTTTCAGTTCAGAACGATCGACAGATCCGCATGGAGAGTGCAACGCAGGAGGGATGGAGGAGCGAAAGGTCTTGATTATGTGTGTAAAGATGATTGACTGAGGAAAATAGATGCTCGGGTGTATACTGGAGGCCTGTCTAATCACTATGTTGTGGTAGCAAAGATGAGAGTACAGAATACATGGATGAGGAGAGGCATAGTGAAGCAGGAAGTAGGAGGAGCGACGATTAGAGTGGAAATGTTACAGAAGGGAATTAGGGAAGAGTATATGAGATCAGTAGAAACATGACTAGGGGACTTGGAGGAATTAGTGTGATTAGGCAGTAGAAGGAATTAATAATCATTGTATTAGTAGTAGTAGTAGCAAGGGGAGAAGCAGGCGGCGGAGGATAAGTAAGAGGAAGAGGAGGAGGAGTAAGTGGTGGAAGAGGGGTAAGTGGAGGAGGAGGGATCTTCCTGCCGACTTTGAGCTTTGATACTCCGCTCGACTTAATGAATCTTGAATCAATCTGTACATGAATCTAAAGATTGTTTCTTTGCTTACACATGGTATGTAAATGGTTGCATATGGTAGCAGTTGTCTCAATGCTCAAAAGAACATTAGCATTTTATCACCATCATCATAATTAATACTCTATTCATCGTAGCTGTAGTAGTAGTAATAGTCGTAGTTGTATTATTATTATTATTATTAGGTCAAGTTATGTCATTAGCATGTTATCATTAATTATTTATACAGTATTGTGAAATTTATTATTATTATTGATTGGTGCTGTTGATGGTTTGTACAGTAATTGTTTCATGTGGTGCTTTAAAGCTTCTCATTATGTTGGTTTTTGTTATTATTTTATCATAAATAAATTTATGGTTAATGAAAATCTCATGTTTGTACATACTTTATTTACAAATACTTTACAATACAGTATTACAGTATACATTTTGATACCAAGTCTTGGTTGCGCTACCCTGCCAGGCCAGTTAGCAAAGACATTTTCATTTTCACTCCTTAGATTTTTTTTCTTTTCTATCTATTGATAACTTTAAAGGTGTAATATCTCCATCATATCAAAGACTCACCCTAAGGGTCGTAGAGTAAATTAGTCTTATTTTTGTCTCCCGAATTTGCCATTAAATGTATGTAAGGGTTACTG
Source organism: Paralithodes platypus (assembly GCA_032716605.1). Lineage (NCBI taxonomy): Eukaryota > Metazoa > Arthropoda > Malacostraca > Decapoda > Lithodidae > Paralithodes > Paralithodes platypus. The sequence goes on along the minus strand of CM064538.1, from coordinate 16,917,360 downwards.
AATCACCCTGTATATATATATAATTATATTTTCTTCTTCAAACCCCCTTCTCAAACACAAAATACTACATCTGGAGAATATCATAATTATATCAATATATATTACACTGCTTTTATTGCTGAATGACCTATTTTCTCTAACAGTGTAGGATTCTTTGGTGTAAGCGACCAGTTATGAAAGCTGTTATTTTGGTATGGGCATTTCACTAATGACGAGTAGATGGATATGGATATGCAATACATAGAAACATTATTTTATTTTAAGTAACAACACAATGTTACACATAATGCTGTATTTAAAAAAAAGGCATGAGACAGAGAGGTATGAGGAGCCCCAATACAAATGCCGCAAATCGACAATACGGGCTAGCCAGGGACCACAACCAAAATTAAGAGACCAACATTAACCCAAAGAAAAGCAAATGAACATCAGCCAAGGAAAAGACTAATCTATAATGTGGATAGATATAGATAGATAAATAGATAGTGTGAATGAATGAGTGAGAAAGAGCTGTCTTACTAAATAGATAGTGAATCTAGCAATCCCTACAAATTGGTTTGCAAACAATAATTACACAAACAAATATTTCTTAAAGGCAGATTTCACTAGCAAAAACTATTTAAATCTTAATTAATATAAAGAGATAAAACGGTAACCGTAAACCTGGTGAAATAATTAACGTAACCCCCCTCCCCCACCCTACACACTTCCAACCTTCCCTACACAATAACCCCAACCACCCCCTTCTCCGTGTAGCCCATCCCTCTCCTTCCCAGCAAATCTAACGACGCCATCTATGGGACATAATATGCAACAGATTCAGGGTGGGGGGGAGTGAGCGATCTTAGTAATATCAGAGCGAAAGACCCAGCGAAATTACCATTAGGTGGCCCAGTCGAAAAGGTGACCGACTGTAGGCACGCAGGAATGTCAGGAATGCAGCCAACCGGGCCTCTCTCTCGCTCTCTCGTCACGTAGGAAAGAAAGAGGGATCGTTTGTTGTAGTTGTACAGTCACGTTCAGCAGGTTGGTGTCCGGTCACACATCCGGTTCTTTTCGGATGTTACAATATATATATATATATATATATATATATATATATATTTATATATTCTCGTGATGTGTGTAAATTGATATACATGTATTTATTTCCATCAACCAGACTACTTCCACTGCAGTAGGGCTACGTAAAGATTGGTAAACGAGATGCATATATAAAGATGGGTGAGTGGGAAATAGAATGGCACATAATTGACTATGTACAGTATATCATAGGGATTGTTATCTCTAGAGTTGCACTCTTCCAGGTATCTTAGTGTGCATGGATAAATAGATTGATAGATGAATTGAGGGCCATAGGAGTGAATGTAGATTTTTTGTTTTATATAATTATATATATATATATATATATATGTGTGTGTTATGTTTTATAAATGGATGAAAGAATAATAGGATAGACAGTGAGTGTCCCACGATAATTTTCAGATACTTTAAAACAAAATAAGAGTACATCATTCCGAATAAAATGCCCGTGTAGCTATAGCTACTTTTATTCTACATGTTTACGTTTGTGTGTCTTTCAACCCATTAACGAAAACGAATAGGGAACAATATGACGTGTATGTTGAAGAATAGTATTATTCATATATATATACAAATAATAACTGTCTTTATGTATCTTCCAGTGACTATGAATCAAATATTACAAATATCTCAAGTCATACAACTGCATATTCAACTCTGTGCCACTGAAATACGAAGACACAAGCATAGGAGTTTTGTAAGTCTGCCTGAAGTATTACATATAGTACTTCATCATAAACTTCTTGTAATTTTTAATTTTCATTTCCTTTAGATATGGACTATGATCTAATTAAATTTGGCGAAACACTAAAGAATTCCAAAATTTACGTCGAGCATGTTTGGGTGTTTTGTCATTTCAACCCGCCTCCCCATAACACAAAGGCATAGAAAAGTAATGCTAGTGTGATGAAAGATTTTATCAATACTTCTCAGAGCCACAACAAATTCCACTGTAGCCTTTTTCATCTTTAGGTGATGATGTGTTCAATAAGTGGTTTTGAGTTGTTTTCTGTAATATTCAACTTATCGCCAAGGGTAGATAAAGAAAACTATATAATATTTATACTATACAATAGGAAATTAATTAACCCATACAGTACCAGGGACGTCCCTTTTATCATATTCCGGCAACTACTAGACGATTTTATTCAGCCTAGGAAGGACCTCTAGTAATAATAAGGCTTCAAACTATCTCAACCGACCTTTTTAACTACCACAGATCCTTCCTAATCTGAAAAATATCGTCTAAATATGGCTAGAATACAATAGATCACACGTCGCTGGTACTCAAAGGGTTAAAACATGTGATTCTCCTAGGATTCAAGCACGGGATATCACTTATAAAATTTACACGTTGTATTACACCATCAAGACAGTTGCATCTGAGTGCATCATGTTTTATTTATAAATATATAATCTTATGTTGCTGGAAGTATCTAAAACACGATTACGGTACACCGTGTATAAAACAATACAAAATATTACAATCAATAAAATAATAAACACAACAAACAGCCAAGATAAAGAGAACACTTTATAATTATTATAAATTTAAAATGGATAAAAGGAAAAAATAGTGGACAAATAGAGCACTGGAGAATGAAAAGCTTAAAATAAAAATAAAACACAGTAAAACAAAAGGAAAAGTTTAAGCAGTTAAGAAGAACAAATAAGGAAAGAAAGTAATAGTTAAGTGGAAATGATGAAATTCGAGAGAGAGAGAAAAAGTGTGTGTGTGTGAAAATGAGAGTGAAAGAGGGAGAAGGAGAGAGATAGCTACTGTAGAACAGGTGCTACATGCTACAAAATTGAGTGGTTGAATGTTTCCTCCACTACCCCACCTGACCTCCCCTCCCCTTCCACCCCACCCCACCCACCATGTACGGAGCCCCAGGCTGTCTCTAGGGTACCTTGTAAAATACAATTCATTTTTATCAACGCTCCAGACCAGATGGCTGGAGTAAAATAGGACAGAAGAGCAATTGAACAGAGGAAGAACAAGCTGAGAAGTCCTGTTTCGTAGTATGTATATGATGGTCAGTGTCATAGGAGGCTACAGTATATTATATCTGAAGTAATATATATGTGCTTCATTGTGTGCAATGCTGTGGATTATAATCTAATTTTGTGTTACTTATATTGACGGTAAATATGTTATTGGTATATTAGAATCGCATCGCAATCAATAAAAAAAAATGCACTACACATCCACATAGTTTATAAGTCATAATTACAGACTACCTTCACTTTTAGAACTAACAATTCTTACCACACCGAGCAAACACATGTTAGCAAGTGAGCCAACCTTCACAGAGGAAAAAGTAATTAAAGTTTTACCTGCCTAATTGGACAGAGTAATCCTATTTAATTGTCTTCCAAAAGTAATTATGAACAAAATATTGTTTGTGTTCACATAAATAATGAAGGCAGTAGTCAAAATCATAAGTACACTCGGATACCATAGTCTCTAGCCCACCCCACTCTGGCAAAAGGTGAGGCCAGGACCCTTTCTGGATGGCGGCCCACAGTGATGGTGAGGGGTGGGATTTGAGAGGGAGGGCAACACACAAACGAGAACAGTGTGAAGCATTTGAAGACTTCGAATCCTGTCCCAAATGCTTCACGCTGTGTTCGTGTGTGCGTTTCTCTCTCTCCCAAATCCCAGCCGTAACTATCACCGTGGGCCACCGTCCAGAAAGGGTCCTGGCCGCACCTCGTGCCAGAGTGGGGTGGGCAGAGACTATGGTATCCGACTGTACATTATCCTTGACAATGTGTACTTCAGGCATAACCTTTTTGCATTATACAAGTATTTTTGAACTGATATTTGTATTACAAAGTAATAATTATATATTTTTATTTTCCAATGTACAATTTGAATTGAATTTATTGATAGAAATCATGGCACCGCAACAACAAGGTCATATGGCGCCGAACAAGCTAACATATTTGCAGAAAACTAAAATCGTAAAACAACATGTGTAAAATTAGATATCAAGAGTAAAATCGATGCAATCATAAAAACTGAAAGAGGTCAGCCTTTTTCAAAAATAAAAACACATTTGTCTCCAGGGGAACCAGCCTCCCCTCCAAGCACCGAAGAGAGACAGTAAGTACCATCTGTCTTCCGGTGCCGAAGAAGCAACCTCTGACGTAATTCAACCAAACTGGGACACTCAACCAGCAAGTGCCTGACAGTAAGGGGAACTAGACAGTCATTGCAGTACGGCGGTACACCTCCACACATAAGGAACTCGTGTGTTAGTCTGGTATGTCCAATGCGGAGGGGAGCCGAAGCAGTTTCCAATTTGCGAGGAATGGTAGGGCAAGCTCTTGGCGAGACTAATTTGGTAACTTCCCTGAGCTTATTAATAGGAATACAATCCCACCGTGCCTGCCAACAAGCACGAACAGCAAACATGAGAGGAGTACGTAGATCTGAGACAGGCAGAGGGTAATTTACGTTTGAAGGTCTCAAAGCTGCAGCTTTCGCCAAAGCATCCACCCTTTCATTACCTTTGACACCAATATGCGCAGGGACCCAACAAAAATCCAATCTTTTCCCTCGACGATGAATGAGAAACAGCCACTCTAAAATCGCTAAAACTATAGGATGGGAAGAATTAAAAGATTCCAGAGCCATGAGAGCCCCTTGAGAATCACTAAAAATAGTAAAATGATTGTTGCGGTGAACAAACACTAATTTCAGAGCTGAAATGATAGCAGACAATTCCGCAGTAAAAACCGAGGCAGCTAAAGGAAGACTACCTCCACCGCTGAAGTCAGGAAACACAACACCAAAACCAACACCGGAGGCAGATTTAGAGCCATCAGTATACACAGGCACAGAACTATTATGACTAGAAGAATGTTCCAAAAACAAATTAAGAAGAGACTGAAGAGTGACCGAATCCTTTGAACCTGTAAAATACCTGCAGAATGATGGTTCAGTCAGGACCCAGGGGGCAATCCTTGAAATTTGCACGGGACTCACAGGAACCGTCGACAGATTAAGCTCCTTCATAACTTCACAAACTCTATAGCCAAGAGGACGAGGCATTCGAGGATGTTGACCATAATATGAAAAAAAAGATTGACCAGACACGGGTACAAACAAGAGAGTCTGGAAGGCGCCGAATCCGAAACCAACAACGTACAACCACAGATTGACGCAGTAAATCTAAAGGAGGTACACCAGCCTCCACCAGCAAGCTGGGAATCGGAGATGACCGAAAAGCTCCAGTTGCAAGACGGAGTTCAGCATGATGAACAGCATCTAGAGTCTTACGTCTGGAGTCTGTGGCAGAGGAGTAGACCTCACAGCCATACGACAGCTTGGATGTGACAAATGCCTGAAACAAATGCAGGAGTGTTCTGCGATCAGCACCCCAAGAGGTGTGTGACAGAACCCTTAACAGATTCAAAGCCTTCATACACGATGCCTTTAGAATCGTCAAGTGTGGAACCCAAGTCAAACGGCAATCAAACGTGAGACCCAAGAACTTTGTCTCTGCCACACAACCGAGTCTCCTGCCACCGAGCATTAGATCAGGGTCTGGGTGCACCCCTCGAATCCTGCAAAAGTGCATGCCACAGTCTTTGATGGGAAAAACCGAAAGCCCTTGGAATCAGCCCATGCAGAAATCCTGTCCAACGCAAGTTGCATACGTCTCTCAATAGCATACATGCGGGAACCAGAAAACCAGAAAACCAGATAGCCAAGTCATCCACATATAGGGACGAGGATACCCCAGCAGGCACAGCGTCTAGAATGCTATTGACGGCCGCCTCAAACAAAAATGCACTTAAGACACAACCCTGAGCGACACCTTCCTCCTGGCACAGTGGCGCAGAGAGGGAAGAACCCACACGAACCCGAAACACACGATCAGTCAAGAAGTCTCTAAGCAACACCGGTAGGCGACCACGTAATCCAAAAGCATGAAGTTGCTGTAGGACTCCATGTCGCCAGGCTGTGTCATAAGCCTTCTCGAGGTCAAAAAACACAGCCACAAGATGATGCTTAGAGGCAAAAGCTTCACAGATTGAGGATTCAAGTCGAATAAGATTGTTGGAAGTACACCGTAGCTTGCGGAAGCCACTCTGAGAAGGGGAGAGATGGCCGCCCCTCTCCAGACACCACTCAAGTCTGACATTGATAATTTTTCAAACAATTTGCATACACACTACGTTAAACAAATTGGGCGGTAATTAGAAACATTTCTATGATCCTTTCCAGGCTTAGGAATAGGAAGGACAATGCCCAACTTCCAGCTGGCAGGTAGAGTACCCTCTCCCCAAATCCTATTAAACAAGTCTAATAAAAACACCAAGGAGGCAGTCGGGAGATGACGAAGCATGGCATATGGAATGTCGTCAGGACCAGGAGCAGTGTCACCACACCCCGAGAGGGCCGCACGCAGCTCACGAATACTGAAGTCAACATTATAAGTTTCACTGCCTTGAGACCGGAAATTAAGACCCTGTCTCTCTTGGCTACGTCGGGCTCTTGCACAAGGTTTGGCATAATCCCTCTGGGAGACCTTGCAAAAATGAGTAGCTAGGGCAGAGGCTACTTCACCAGGTGCAGACACCAGATTACCTTGGATCGTCAACACTGGCGGAGAGGAGGGAGAAAACTTTCCAGATATTTTGCGTATTCTCTTCCACACCATAGGCAAAGGAGTGGAAGAAGTAATCGTAGAAACATAGGACCTCCACAAGCTTCGGCGAGCATCTTTCAGAACCCATCGATAGCGAGCATGCATTTTGCGAAATTGAACTTTAAGAAAGAGAACCTCACGGTTCGCATGGTATCGACGAGATGCAGCTTTATAGACCCCCCGAGCAAAAGAGCAGGCTGCAGTCCACCACAGCACAGGTCTCCGGGAATATACACCCGAAGACCGTGGAATGGAACGAAGCCCCGCTTTAATCATAGTCGTAGTAAAATAATGTTGGGCATCATCAATAGTTGGGAAATCATGTACAGTCAAAGCAAACTCACAGAGTTGTTCAAAAAGAGGCCAGTCAGCCCTACCAAGACACCAGCGAGGCAAACGGGTAGTTGGAGTAAAGTGAGAGGACTGGACCAACACTGGATAATGGTCACTACCATGCAGATCATCCAAAACGTCCCAGGAAAAATCAAGCGCACAGTCAGAAGTAATGGTGAGGTCAAGAACAGAAAAAGTGCCAGTCTGAACATGGAAATGGGTTGGTCTCCCATCTTTTAAGACAACCAAATCCAGATCACCAACCAGGGAGGCCAGAAGCTCACCCCGAGGATTGTAAACTGAATCACCCCATATTGGATGGCGACCATTAAGATCGCCAAGTAAAATAAAAGCAGTCTGAAGTTGTCGGATAATGGTCTCTAAATCAGATCGCAATATTGGGACTGAAGGGGGGAGGTACAGGCAACAGATGGTAAAACACTTTCAAGGTGCATCTGTACAGCTACAACCTGAAGGGGAGACTGTACAGGAAAGGAGGTGAATGGTACATCGGAACGACAGAAAATGGCACATCCACCGCTATGACCACCAGCCAGGGGAGGAGCAGAAAGAAAGACTGAATAACCCTTAGGTGAAGGCAATGGTCGAAGCCCCACCATTGTCTCCTGAAGACAGACACACAATGGATTCAGATCGGAGAGAAGTAATTGTAATTCCTCACAGTTTGCCAATACACCACGACAATTCCATTGAAGACAAATTGTTGTAGCCATAAGGAGATACTAATTAAAAATAAAAAATATAAAAGATTAAAAGTACAAATACCTATGTAGGACTTTCGCTGGGAAGGGTTTTAAAGCTCTTCTTCCCAGGGGCGGGTCCCGGTCTAACCAATCGAGAGGATGATGATGATAATCTAACGTCACGGCGTGCGGAGGAATCTCTATCCACAGTCACATCCGCCCTAGCAGCAGTACGCGACCGAGGCACATAGACCCTCCGCTGAGACACGCCTGTCTTGTCCGGAGCCCTCAATGAGTGATCAGGTGCTACGACAGGGTCACCCGGGCCATGACCGTCCACAATCAAATCAACCGAAGGCTGTTTGCAGGAGGTTGGGTCAGAGGGAGCTGGCGAGCAAGCCGTGTGTGCGTCCGAAGACGCATCCCCTGTCACAGTGGAGCTAGTTGCATGAACTGGAACTCCAGAAAGGCTGTCTTTATCAGCCACCAACGGTGATGCCAAATCATCTCGAGACTGAGGGAGGGACACTTTCAGAGCTCCTGTGAGGCACGCTCGTTTGAACCTTAGAAGGAGGGGTCTCCTCCACAGATTCCCTACTCCTCGCTCGCTTGAGGTTGGCATTCTCTACCTCCATCTCCACGCCAGTACTTGCAGAATCGTAATTACGACCTGCCACAGAGCTCGTCACAGAAGGAGGGCGCACAATGACAGAGGGACCGTCAGCCTCGGGTACAGGTGGCGAGGGAGGTTCCACAGGATTCGCAGACTTCCTAGGAGTAAGTTTGGCATCGGAGGAGACTCGTGAAGGAAGGCCCGTTCGAGGAGCAGAAGACTTGTGACAGTCCACAGAAGGAACATTATGCATAGGCGCAGCAGGCTTGGACTTTGTGAGGAGAGACGCAAACGAAACATCAGGTCGAACAAACATAGATGACACACGATCCTTAGCTTCAGCAAAGCTCAGTTTCTCTTTCGCACGTAGAGACAATACCTCATGTTCAAATCTGTATCGATCACAAGACTTGGATGAAGCAGTGTGACCACCACCACAATTCACACAGGATACTGGACCCGGGCAGTCCATACCCTCATGTACCGAGCCCCCACAGGAGACGCACACAGACGGCAGTCCCTGGGCAAGTCGTCGGCAGGAACGCCCGATATGTCCAAAGCGCTGGCAATGGAAACAACGGCGTGGTTGCGGCACATAAGGCTTAACCCTGTAGCGGTACCAGGCAGCCACCAGAAGGTCAGGAAGGTCAAAGGTGAGGATTAGGGTCGGTGTGGGGACAAGCTCACCATCAACCCTCTTCTTTATACGTTCGACTTTGAGGATATGTTGCGAAGCAAATTCTTCCTGTAGACGCACCTCGTCATACATCACTAGCTCTTTCGCATAAACCACTCCGCGAGAGTGATTGAGGGAACCATGCGGAGAACACCCAACCGGCTGTCCCGCAAGTGATGTTGTGGACAGAAGGCGAGCACTTTGCTCCTCATCCGCTACCTCAACTAGGAGGCTACCATCAGCTTGCGGAACCACAGGCACGAACTATATATCTGTTGGTTTTGAAAATATCATTTCGACGCATATCCTGTCCTTCGGGGGCACGAACCACCACAAACTTGGTAAAGGGAACTCTTAAACATGGCTCATAAAGGGACCCAACAGCTCCCGGAGGACGACGGGACCTACTTGACAGAGGTCTTTGTGTCCTGCCTGCCTGAAAAGGCTGCATAGTCACCACCAGAGAAGGGGGGAGGGTCAGGAGGAGAAACCGAAAGATCGCCAGAGTCGTCAACAGTTAAAGGGACATTGGAAACCATAAAACGAAAGGTATTAATTCACTGCAGCCGGTCCCATACCCACCACGGAGCCACATTTAGGGGACAAGACAAAATTGCCCCAGGGATCCAGCCAGAGTATACGCCAGGGAAGAAAGGTGTCGTGAAGGTGCCTCCGTCCGTCGAGTTTGGCACAACACCTAGCTCCCTGGCTTGGCGTAAAGGGGCCACAAATGCGACCCCAGTTCAACGGGAATGAGCAGGAGCCACCCACAAACTCCCTCCATCAAAACCAATGAATAGTCAAAACAAAAATCCAAGACACGCCAAGTCATCAACAGGAAGACAGGGCTCAGGAGTAAGACATCACTGGAAGGCCCCACTCTTACCAGTGATGAAGGGGGAGCACTTGGTCCACGAGGTCGATGAAACTCGAACCCTAGAAAGATAGGGTCGCTAGCTACATAGGTGAGATCATCGGCCACGTTTCAAGCCCCGCCACCGCTCACAAGGTGGCTCCCCATAGGCGGGGTTCCAATGTACAGTATTGTTACGACTGAGGTTTAAATATATCAAGGCTCTTATTCATTGGACTAGTAATGGCATAAATGCTACAACGGAAAGCGCTAGATCCAACCTCTGATGTATATTCCCAGTGAACAAAGAACACAAATACTCTACAGAGTTCTATATGCAATAATAGGCTATCAAACTCTCAATAAATGTGCGTCTACTCTAGGCTTAATGTTATGTGAAAACAGCCTATTACTACCTATAACCGAAGGTGCTTGGTTATGGTATGCAAAGTAAGGTGGTAAGAGAAGTTACAGCTTACGTTACTTTAATCAATAAATGTCAGGCACTCCTGCATGAAAGAAAGTGCACTAAAGTCCTTCAACACTAACAAGGAATCTTCTTTAAATGTTATAAAGATGCTCGTATCGGAAATGGAACCCAAAAAGGCAGGCAGCGGAACAATGCTCGTGCAGGCTATGCACACAAAAAGGCAGAATATATAATGCCGTCGGAGCCAAGAATATCCTAAACACTACAACAATAATAATCGCCACGACAATGCAGTATTCCTATCAACAAAAAGAGCCTAAGTCGTTTGTGTCTCCATACATCAAACTAGGCTGCGAAATGCTTGTGTAATCATAAATGGGTATGCATAAAAAGAGTAATTAGGTTAATATACTTAATGTCTTCTGTGACTGATAAAGTCTAGCTAGAGTCAATGATACGAGATACTGGTGCGCATGGCATGCCGCATAGCCTAGTGCAAATCTCAAGTCTGTGCGTCAAATATTACGTTATAGGGAAGGGTAACTCTCTTGAGAAACCTTAATACCGAAGTATTAAGCGTTCTCCTGGCGTACCTCAAAGACAAACAACGAGCTTAGAACAGTGCAGAATGGTATAGGCAAAAAGCCCTCATTCGTGCATACTCTACTCTCAATAGCACACAGACTAGAATTTACTCAATCAACTCCAGTTCTCAGGTATGTCGTGCAGATTTTTCCTAAAGCCAGCACTCATAGGAAACAATACCTTATAATATCAGACCCCTAGTCTAGCATTATCTAATCCAGCAGAACACTAATAATTATAGGAAGCGGTACTAAACAATATGAATGCCAACCAATGCTTCGTGATCAACTTATCTGAACACTAACATACATGGATTATATCAGACCTTAACGCACAATACAACTGGCCAGCATGAAGCTGATTTTGCAGAGTGGGGATATAGTCTTAATAAAAGGTGGTGAAAGATATGAAAAAAAGAGAGGTAGGCAGAGGAAAAGATTCTCAGGTGCAGTGCGGGGGACAGGTAGCAAGGGATAAGATAGATGCGTTCTAGAAACCAGATCTGAGGGAGAGAATGGCGAGGGAACTGTATATATACTTGCACTAGCTCGAGCCGCGTGGGAAAAAAGCGGTAACAAGTCCTCTAACCACTACCAAAGTAGCTAGCAAAACATTACGTCACCAAGCATGGTAAAGAACTCCCTCAACCAATCCCCACGAGGCCAGCCAGCTATGACGTCATCGAGTATAGCAAAACACTACGCGCCCACTCTCACTCTGTTCAACTCTCTCTCTCTCTCTCTGATCCTATCATTACTAGTTAAGAATAAAACATATACTTTACAATTAAATATATGAAGCCTTGACATGGGTGAAAACAAAGAGCCTTTCTGGACTGCCCATGACACGAGCTTTCATATGAAATAAAGCACACAACAATACACAAACTGTAGCCACATCCACTGTCCTGCCGATCCTAGCGAGTCACTGTAGGACAAGCCATGCGGTTCTAACGGAGTGGTTAACGTCACAGTATATATATATATGGTGAGATGACGGGGTTGCAAGCAGCCAAGTTAGCAACCCCCTCAGATGCCCTCATAAGCCAAGAAGAGACTCAACTAACCAGAGCCAGGCTAGCTAACATAAAGGAGAGGAAAAGAACGAAACGAAGGACACCGACACGGACTGAGAAAGAAACAACGCAGTCCATCATCATTAACCCGGCAAGTGCGGGAACACTTTTAAGAGTTTCCCGGGCGACTGCGGGAAGACTCTTAAGATCCTGGGCTAAAAAAAATCCATTTAAAACACCCCCAAAAAACTTGAACCCTTCTTTTTTTTTTTTTTTTTTGCCCCTGTGCCATGCCAAATATCACTCCTCCACATCCCCTCCTTCTCCACTCTCCCCCCCCCCCCTCCTCCTTCAGTTATCACCTATTTTCCCTGTTATTCCCATATTTTGTGGTCTATTTTCATGCTAACACTAGCGAGTTGCAAGCAGAGCGTTGTCATCACTGTTACCAAACGAGTGCAAGAGAGAGAGCGAGAGTATCGATCAACAATCTCTCTCCAGACTTGGGGAAGAGTGGAGGGGAGGGAGGTTGCCTCAGCCATACATTATGTAACTCCCGGCCTGTATCGCCGATTTTGACCATCCAAACGCTGTTTCCACTTGTTTTATTCTTGTAACAGGTTAATATCTTTTCATACCCCACATGCGCACGTCTTAGGTTAATCAACGTTCTCCATGGGATCAGCAAACAACACAGTCTACCCACATACATCAACACCCTCTACCGGGACCTACAGGAAATGCAGGGCCCCTTATCGAGCATGACCTATTTCCGGGCCAATCGCATGGGCTCCCTCTGGACCAATCACAGGGTCTGGGATACGGGACAAAGGCGTACCCAACCCAGGAACCAGATTTGGATTATAATGAGGAAGAGTTTATGCTAATCCCTCATCAACATCCAATGTCATATTTCAACATATGCGAGCAAAAGAACCACCTCTACAGTGCAGAAGATCATCTATATCAACAATAGCTGATAAATAAAGAGTAATGAAGCTTCGCATACAACATTGAAAATAGGTGAAAAGACAAATACATGCAAAACCTTTATCCTGCAACCATGCAAGCTTTCTCAAATATGAGTGTAATCTATATTTTATTAATTTCACCACAACACCAAACACCCCCAATGAAATTAATTAAAGTATATATGATCCACCGGGATTCGAACCCGGGTTATCACACAGATTTTTGCCACCTTAACCATTACACCACCAGGACGGTTAAAGGTTTATGCACACGCCTACGACTTATTATCCATTCTCGAATACTGGATATTAATCTAGTCATGTTCATACTCCCAACCGCGCTATGGTAGGCCTAATGTTTAAGTGAGAGGAAAGAATATTCATGGGGCACAGATCATATAGACCAGCCTCGCGACGAAATATCCCTGAACCTACTGATAATCTATATTTTATTAATTTCACCACAACACCAAACACCCCCAATGAAATTAATTAAAGTATATATATGATCCGCCGGGATTCGAACCCGGGTTATCACACACAGATTTTTGCCACCTTAATCATTACACCACCAGGACGGTTAAAGGTTTATGCACACGCCTACGATTTATTATTCATTCTCGAAAACTGGATATTAATCTAATCATGTTCATACTCCCAACCGCGCTATGAAGAATAACGATATCCATGTATTCCTATGTTAATTATATTTTTTAAGGTAATTATCAACTTCACAATAATTAAAAGATCAAAATTCACATGTCCCTACTATGCCGAAATGAATTAATTTAGACTCAAATTATCACCCGAATATTACCTGCCCGGAATATATGATGGATAGGCAAACACGAGGCAATACCTTCCACTAGCTAAGCTTTTCGTGGGTATATACCAGTGTCGGAGTTACTTCCGAATAGGGCTAGCCATTTTCCCTATAAAAAGTTCAACGAGTGTGGCGACCCAGAGGTGTGTTAGAAGAGCTAGAAGTGACCTTCTCTACCTGTGTGTGAGAGAAGCAGTTCCCTTTGGTGTCCAATCGAAGGAGGAACTAAGAGTCTTACGTCGTCCAGAATCCCTCTCATGGATCTTACTTCTCCTCAACACTCATACAAGTGTCTCTGTGTTACTATGTTTTGGGAATTATTGTGCAGGTATTATAAAATATGCGTGTGTTAAAATTAACATTATCATTGAGGCCTTTTCTGGACTCTCCTTACCCTAATTTGTTCATGTATTATGAGAACCTAACTTCCATCTGTGCAGTTTAATTATATATAAAATATTCGAGATTTAACCAATTTAAGTCCACGTCAACGTTCTCTATAATTTTTACTTACATTACATACTCTATATTATACGTAATACTTAGTGAAACCTCACAGATTTTATTCAGTTATTATTATTAATGAGTGTCCAAGTTCGAAGTGAAGTGTGTAACGAGAGCAATTTTCCTTCTTAAAACTTATTCTAAAATCTTCGGACAGTGCTACGTCCATTTTCAATGAGATCACTTGGAGTACAAAGTCGCCAACATTACAAGTACAAACCCATTCTGTTGAGATTGAATTCATCTTTGTTCAAGATTTCTAATTATATTAGTTCTTGTGAATAATCCGATCAATTACGTTACCCGGTTAATGATATTATTTCACAACCAAGTTTAGGAGTTCAGATTATACATTCCTGTATTAATCAGCCTTTATTTCGGCTATTTATAAAACACTACATCGTTCTGGGTCATATTAATATTCTATACTTTATCAACCAGTTTTCGGGTTATCATAAGTCGCTACTTCGTTCTGCGTCTATAATTTATTTAAATTCATCAGCTCTCATTTCGGCTATTATCTGTCACTACTTCGTTCTGTGTCTGATTTTATTTACAGTAGTTTGTTAATTTATTAAAACTTACTGCTCAGATAGCTAATGTTCCGCTATATTTATTCACTACATGTTTTGTGAATTTGAGTTCCTCATGGACTGATTCTAGCTCATTTACGATTGAATTTATTTGTTGTGTATCATGTGAGAGATTATTACAATTATTCTTTTATAGTTAAATTGCAAATTCAATTATCGTATCAACAAGAGTAAAGTTAACTTTGTATCTTTTGTTACTGATATAACGTTGCACTAAATCAAATACATTTTCAGACTGACCGCAGTAACTTTGACCTTAACCTCGCGCGGCAGCTTTGACCGCCTATATATCTCGCTTGGTGACCTAATTGTATTTCGAGCCACGCTTACCTGTGTGTACCTGAGAAGATGATCTCAGTTACCCACATTTATTAATTATTATTATTCTCGATATACACTTGACCCGTATATGTATTGTCATTGTATATTTCATGTTTGATGTTTTGTGACACATTTATTCACAAAGGGTTAAAATTTAGTTAACTCTTTCCAAGTCACCTTTGATTCTCCATTGGACTCGTACTCTATAGTTGAGATCAGGATGTGCCCTGTCCATGTACCAATGTTTGTGAAATAAAATACTAGTGTAATTACCCTGTGTGTTTATTGTGTTTGAAGCGTGATTGAGTAACCTAGAAAGATCATTATTATTGCTAGTTGTGTTCCTGTCGGGCAGGATTTGATTCTAAGTATCCTAAACAAGTATCTTAATAGAATAAATAATTAAGCGAGTTGAAATACAACCACGCATAACATATATATATATATATATTGTTATACCGAATTCCAAAGATTCTACGCGGGCCAAACCCACAAGTCTTCTCTTGCAGTGGCCCGAATACCCAAGTCTCCCCAACACCAGGTGGGAAGCCCCCCACTCCCGAGAGGCGGCGCATCTCGGAGGACCCCAGCGTGATGTCACATACCCAGGCCGGCTGCCGAACATCACCTCCACCAACCTCAGTGAGCTAACGTCATCATCCAAGCAGCCGTTCGATTGGTCGATCAAAGAGATCCTGCGGCGAATCCGGATGGCTCTCCCATTGCTCTCCCCCCTTTGCCGGAACCACAACAACCTATGACTCACCAACACTTCACCATGCCCTTTTTCCATATAACACACATGCAGCAAAGAGCATCTGGAAAAGTGAATAGGTATTCAGGCCAGGATCTCATGCCCCCTCCCTGAGATCTGATTACTTACTGACTTCTACAGGTGCCCTCTGGCCCGACTTCTTGTACCAACGGCTAATCCCCAACATGAAGACCTAGACTGTGAAGTGTTTTTAAAGTGAGTTTAGTGTTTTTAAAGTGAGTTAAGTGTTTTTAAGTGAGTGAAGTGATCTGAAGAAAGTGATCGTCACCATGCCTCGTGCCTGTACGAACTGCGCCGGTAGGTTTGGTGCTTCCATGTTTGCTCCTGCCGATCCACAAGTCTGCCGACTCTGCCAGCAACGAGAGGATTTGACAGCAAAATTGGATGAAGCCCACAACAAGATCAACGCCCTCACCAGGAAGCTGGAATCACTCCAATAGTTTGTAACACTCAACGTTGGAGTATCACTAACTCCAATTGTTTCAACTCCAGCATCCACCACCGCCCCAACATCATCTGCCAACAATCCGACACTGCAGCAGATGCTGCTGACGAACCTGAGCCGACATCAAACCAGGACAGCCGCCCTGTTCACCTTAGTCTCTCCCCCACTCCTCGTGCAAGAACCCTGCTAGCACGAACAGTACCAACCCCTCGCCCCCGTTCTAACCACTCCTCTCGCCGACCTGTACGTAGAGTGCCGCCACCACAGGTTTCCGGATTTACACCAGTGAGGAACGGTGCACGGCCAACGCAGAAAAGGTCTCATCTACCAGTCACAATGTCAAACAGATTTGAGATATTGGTAGAGATGGAAGACGAACCAGAAGAGACCAGGCTCGTTGGGGATCCCATCCCACGAGGACAGGTCGAAGAGTTCTGCGACAAGAGTCCCAAATCAACGAAAAAGATTTTGCATCCCAGGAGCTGGACTGGACGACATTGTGGAAGCCTTCGAAGATACCACAAAGGATGCAAATGAAAAAACCCTTTTTGTCATCCATGCTGGTTCAAATAACGTCATGCGCACCAGATCCGAAGAGTTGATGGAGAAATATCGCAAGATGATCCAGCACTACAAAAACAAGTCCAGGAATATCATCATCTCAGGCATTTTCCCCAAGATCGACGCACCTGACAAATTCTACGACAAGGCCTTCAGCACAATTAGCCAACTAAAATATTTGTGTCTGAAGGAAGAAGTTGAATTCATCAACCTCTGGGACAACTTCTACAACCAGCCTACTCTGTAGGATGGCACTCGTCTAAACCCTGTGGGTTCAGCACGCATGGGTCGTCTCCTACACGAAGCAGTCCGCAGCCATGGATCAAAAAACGCCATCCGAGAAGAAGCAGCAGTGACATAAATCATCCAACGCCAAGAAAAAAACAGAGGCAACCGAGGACCACCAGCGATAATAATGGGCGGGTGCCCAACCCCGAAAAGGGTTGAAATAGGGGAGCTATCCCCCCGCCAAAGGCGGCTTTCTAGGGCCTTTCCTAGCTGATGCTGAGAGGATTGGGTTCTAGTCATGTGGTGATGGGCTGGTCTATCAGAGTGAGAACTGAGCAATCTCTGCCATACCCATAGCTTACTCTGACTGTTCCTTTTACTTATATATTTTCTAGATCTCAAGTGACGGCGTCTCTAACTTGGATTGACCTCCCAATCTACCAAGATTGGAAGCCAAAGCGTCACATTTTTCCCTTGCCCCTCAACTTTCTCTTCATAATTGCTGAGGGACACAGGGCCCTGGGTGGGGCTTTGGTTTCCCGGGCATTTCCGCACCCTCCTCAGCTCCCCGCCATGGAGTGGCTTCGGTCACCCAGGCTTTATTGTGGTCGGTGGGGAGGGTTCTGTGGGGGTGCTCGGTTATGGCCTTGGCCTTGCTCGGGGCCTTGGGGCTGTTCGGCCAGGCAGCTTGGGGAACAACAACAACAACAACAACCAGCGATAACGACCGAAGACAGCGAGGACCGAGGACAGCCATGAACATAAATGTAGATCCGACAAGAACCAAAAATATTATTAAAGAGCGTTCCGTGAGTTCTAAAATAAAAAATTTAAAGGTTTTCTATGCAAACGCTCGTAGCATACGCAATAAATTTTCAGATTTAGAGGAGCTAGTGTTTACATAAAATTATGATGTGATTGGCATAACAGAATCTTGGCTCAATACAGAAGATAGAGACTTTTTAGCAGAGTATTCACTTCCCGGTTATGTAATGTTTGAGAAAAGCCGAATAAATCGAAATGGAGGTGGCGTTTTACTTTATATCAAAGAAAGTCTTAACCCTATCCTCTTGTCAAAACCTCAAATTGTGAACGTCGACGCATCTTTTGTGCTAATAAAGAATAATAAAGGTACAAAAATAATACTTGCATTAATATACAGACCTCCAGCTCAATCAGTGCAAACTGACCAAGAAATTTACGAACAAATTGCAGATGTAAGTAACTCACAAGATACCGTAATTTTTGGCGACTTTAATTTACCTGTGACCAAGTGGGGCGATACTCTTACTTCACACTCCGGACATGACTTGTATACGAACTTGCAAGAGAGTTCGCTTTATCAATTTGTTCGAACACCGTCCCGTGGTAATAACGTTCTTGACATTGTACTTGCAACAAAAGAAGAATTAATAGAGAATTTGAATGTTGGTGATGAATTCAGTAACAGCGACCATCGTACGATAACTTTCACTTTAAAGTTTACTAGTAACGAACCAAATAGTAGCATCGAAAAAGTCCCTAATTTCAAGAAAGCAAACTTCCATAAACTTAGATCTATGTTTAAAGAAATTGACTGGAGCTTTTTAATTAACAATAACGACATAAATACATCTTGGAAGTTATTCGAAACCATTTACCTAAAAGCAGTGCAAGACTGCATACCATCGAAAATACGGCGTCCAGGCCATAATAATAAGCCCAAATGGTGGAATAAAGATATTTCAAACTGCCTGCTTGCTAAAAAAAGATTAAAATCCTCCCAAAATAACGAAGAACGGGTGAAATTTGTAGAGCTACGACGCAAAGCCAAAAAGTCAATTAAGCAAAGTAAAAAGACCTTAGAGTTACATATTGCGAATCAAAGTAAAACAAACTCGAAAGAATTCTATAGTTATATCAGAAAGAAAAAAGTAGTTACTTCAACTGTTGGACCATTAGTCGATGAAAATGGAGAGTACACCAAAGACGAAGTACAAATGAGTAATGCCCTCAATACCTTATTTGCATCAGTTTTTACAACAGAAGACCTCAGTGATATCCCTACACCATCGCCGATTCAGATTGATAATTCGGATGTTCTAAGCAATATCACCGTTACAGAGAGAGAATTATTGAATTGTTTAGATAAACTCAAGGTAAATAAAACGCCTGGACCTGATACAATCTCGCCTAGAGTTCTAAAGGAAGCTAAGGGGATGAGCTCTCCAAACCACTGACATTACTATTCAATAAATCCTTGCAGTCTGGAACTATGCCTGATCAGTGGAAGCTAGCCAACGTAACACCGATATTAAAAAAGGCAGCAAATCCCTACCCAGTAACTATCGTCCAATTTAGCTTAACCTCAGTTGTATGCAAAATGCTAAAAACGGTCATACGAGACAGACTCGTAAATCATTTAGAGGAAAATAACATACTTAAAGATACTCAACACGGCTTTCGTAAAAAACGTTCCTGTTTAACAAACCTCTTAGACTTCTTCCACGATATCCTCAACCTCTACGATGAGAGTAAAGCTGTAGATATTATATACCTTGATTTTCAAAAGGCCTTTGACAAAGTTCCCCACAAACGTTTACTGCTAAAACTAAAAGCGCATGGAATACAAGACGGTGTGTTGAAATGGATAGAAAATTGGCTTAGCGACAGTAAGCAAAGAGTAGTCATAAACGGTAAGGCATCTAAATGGACCAATGTAAGTAGCGGGGTACCCCAGGGATCGGTACTAGGACCAATTCTCTTTCTAATTTACATCAACGACATAAATGAGGGTGTC
Source organism: Paralithodes platypus (assembly GCA_032716605.1). Classification (NCBI taxonomy): domain Eukaryota; kingdom Metazoa; phylum Arthropoda; class Malacostraca; order Decapoda; family Lithodidae; genus Paralithodes; species Paralithodes platypus. Next base: position 16,897,405 of record CM064538.1, on the reverse strand, counting down.
ACCTGTACAATCTCAAAATTTGCTGACGATACAAAAATTGCAAATAGCGTACTCTCAAAAGAACAAGTTGACGATATGCAACACAATCTAGATAAATTGTCATGTTGGGCCCAAATTTGGCAAATGAGTTTCAATGCGGATAAATGTAAAGTACTACATATCGGATACCTAAATGAGAAAGCAAACTATTCGATGAATGGCACTCAGCTTAAGAATGTAAACAGAGAAACCGATCTGGGAGTAACAATATCGAGTAACCTAAAACCGAGTCAACAATGTTCAGAAGTTGTTAAGAAGGCAAACAAAATAATTGGCTTTATAGGCAGGTCATTTGAGCATAAATCCAAAGAAGTTATCCTAACCCTTTACAATTCCTTAGTCCGCCCTCTTCTGGAATACTGCATTCCATCCTGGTGCCCTTATTACCAAAAAGATATAAACAAGCTAGAACGAGTTCAACGTAGAGTTACCAAAATGATACCTAGCCTAAAGAACAAACCATACGAAAAGCGTCTTAGAGAATTAAATCTATTTCCTTTAACCCAGCGCAGATTAAGAGGTGACTTAATTCAAGTGTTCAAAATCATCAAAGGCATCGACAATATGAACTGTAGTAAGTACTTCACTATCGACCAAGCTAATTACACGCGGGGAAACGGTTGCAAAATTATTGGTAAATCTTTTAACTCACACGAATCTAAGAATTTCTTCTTCAATAGAGTTGTCAACTTGTGGAATGGGCTTCCCCGAAGCGTTATAGACTGCATCACCGTTGATTCATTTAAACTCCGCCTAGACAAATATCTCGCATCAAACCCGCGACTGACTGCGTTTGTAAATGAATAACTTTATTTTATCCCCCCCCTCAGTTACTAACCCATCTGTCCCCTACTAACTTCCTAATCCTGCCACGGACATTAGTTCCAGGGCAGTAGTTCCCTTTCCAATGTTCCCTTACCCACTCTAAACCACTGTTTGGACACTTGATCCTCAGTGTTTTGGAGGACAAGCAACCTAGAAGGGTCACTAGATCTGTTGTTAGTTGATTTCCTTTGTACTCCTTTGTACTCCTTTGTACTGCTCCCTGGCTCTAGGACTTAAAATGCTCTCAAGCTTCTTGGTAACTTTTTAGTCCGAGTTATTACTGTATGTAGTGACACTTGCATAATCCCCATTACCGTAGCTAATTTATATTCCAGTTGCCTTTAAATACCCGCACATGGTGTCCTTATCGTTAATTATTCCACTATAGTTATAATGTGATATATATGGCCTCTGCGGAACTGTAGGGGAAAAGCTTTGCAATGCATATACATATACTAGCTTCCAGCTAGGGGATTTCCCCCACTCACACCGAGTCTAACTTGGAGTCTCTCTCATTATTACGTCTCCTAAGTATGTGTTGCATTACATACATCTTGTGAATCCTTTCAAAACTTCCCCCTCGGTACAACGGACCTGTGACAGATAGTTTGAAAGTGCGGCTACTCTCAGTGGTATTCGGCATCTTATATATATATATATATATATATATATATATATATATATATATATATAATCAAAGTACTTAAGAAACAATATTTTTTAATAATTAATAATAATCATAATTAAATATTCATAAAAATAATTAATCATAATTTATCTTAACAATCATTAGTAATTTAAATATGCTCTTCAAGTGCTTCTGGAACTTATAATTTCTGTAGCTAAGCTTCCTTTATAACTAGTATATAATTATTGAGTTGTCTGTGATTTATTTGAAGTGAACAAAAAAGCGAGCAACAACAAACAGCCAAAGTCCTACCAGAGACTTGAGACAAATAAAGACACACTGTTACCACTCTGGTCAATAAAGCAAACTGATTCGTGGCCGCCAGGGTCGTAATAATATATATATATATATATATATATATATATATATATTTTTTTTTTTTTAAAGAGACAATGAACGGAGGAAGGAAAAACACAGATAAAACAAAAAGGTCCATGTGCCTAAAGGCATCCTCCATTCATAAAATGTTTGTAACAACTGGATTTAAACATTTGTAGATTGTAAGTTTGTGGAAAGCAATTCGAGGGAAGTGAATTCCAAAGAGTAGTAGCTCTGGGGATAAATGAATTCTGATAAGCAGAAGTTCTGCATTGTGGAGGAGAAAGTGTAAATTCATGGGCGCTCTCAGCTGCCCTAGTTCTACGGGGAAAGATGTGGAGAGGCGGCACAATTGAAGCAAGTTCCTCGGAACAATTGCTGTGAAAATATCTGTAGAATAATGCAAGGGATGCAACGTTTCTTCGTATGGATAATGTAGGAAGGTCCTGTGTGATTGCAGGGTTATTGATTAATCTAATAGCTTTATTTTGAATTTTGTCCAACTGCCTCAATGCAACCACTCCACTTCCACCCCACAGAGATGAACAGTAATCCATCTGAGAACGCACATGACTTTTATATATCACGGCCAACTGCTCGTCAGTGAAGAATTCTCGAACTCTGTACAGGAGTCCCAGTTTTTTAGAGGCATTCTTAGCAATGCTTCTAACATAATGTGTCCAGCTCAAGTTAGTAGTTAATGTTACACCGAGAATGTCAATACTAGGGGAAGTGGGAATATTTACATCATTAAAAAATATATGGGAGTCAGTGAGATTCTGTCGGTTAGAAAATTGAATGTATTTGGTTTTCTGTGCATTAAAGGAAACTAGATTATTTTGTCCCCATCCATTAATTCTAGAAAGGTCCTGGTTCAGAGAAATTGCAGAGTTTATTTTTGAATTTATAAGATCGGGTTGGGTGAAAGAATTGGTAAATGTGAAGGAACTGTGGAGTGTTGAGTCATCTGCGTAGGAATGTATTGGATTATGAGTGGTAGATACGAGATCATTGATATGAATGAGGAACAGAATTGGGGCCAAAACTGATTCCTAGGGAACACCAGCATTTATTGAGTGAAATTGAGAATAAAGGCCATCTACCATTACACGTATTTTTCTGTTATGAAGATAAGAAGAAATTAGTGGAACTAATGATGCAAGGCCGTAGTGTGACATCTTCGACAATAAGGATTGATGCCAGACTCTATCAAATGCCTTTGATATATCCAGTACTATTGTATGTGTTTCACCATGTTGGTCTGTAGCTTGGTTGATTTGATGCGTAAGAAGGCAAAGCATGTCTGCAGTTGATCGACATCGTCTAAAACCATATTGCCTATCACTGATTAATTTATTATTCTCAAGATGCTTAATTATGTGATTATTTAATATAATTTCAAAGACTTTACCAAGAGTGGAAGTTATAGCTATTGGTCTGTAGTTTGATGGATCTGAAGAAGCACCTTTTTTAGGAACTGGATGGATGTTTGCTTCTTTCCAGGGTACTGGGAAGCATGAGGTATGAGTACACAGACGGAAAATTTTTGCCAATACAGGAGCGAGCACCAAGGAGCAATTCTTAAGTACTATTGGAGGGATTTCATCTGGACCAGGAGCCTTATCTACTGAGAGATTCTGCAAAATAGTGTTGACATGTCTGGTGTGGATCTTAAGTGAGGGAATTTCAGGCGAATTAAAATTAAGTACAGGGACATCTTGATTTATTTCATCTAAGGTTGAGTTGGTGGAGAAAATATCCGCAAGAAGGTTAGCTTTACCTCGTGGGTCACTTACAAGATTGCCAGTGGAATGGATGAAGCAGTAGTGAAGTTGGATTTAAATGAGTTAAGAGTAGACCAAAATATTTTGTTATCATTTGGATTATTTAGAAGTTTATTTGCCTGCTTGTGGAGAAAGTTTGATTTAGTTAGGTTTAATACAGTTTTGGCATGATTTCTGATGTTTCTAAAGTAATTAAAGGCTTCATGAGTTTTTGATCTTGTGTATGCATTGTAGGCTATTGCTTTTTGTTCAGTTACTCTAGCACAATTATGGTCAAACCATATAGGTGAATTAGATCTTTTACTTTACTTTTGATGAGGAATAAAAGTTTCCATTCCAATTTTTACAAAATCTTGTATGTGGCTCAAGGTGGAGTGTGCATCATTAGAAAAGAAAGAGGTCCAGGGAATATCAATAAAGAAACCTTGAAGACCCTCCCAGTCTGCCCTATCGTAATGCCATTTAGTCACCAAAACAGGTTCAGAGTGGGAAGGTGTGGTAGGTGATAGACAGGTGGCCTGTATCAGACAGTGATCAGAAGATCCAAGCGGGGACCTCACTGTAACATCATAATTTTCTGAATTGGTTGTTAAAAATAAGTCCAGTAGGTGGGAATTATGATTAGGATTATCTGGTACACGGGTGGGTTGGTTTAGTTGAGTGAGATTAAATGAGTCTGCAAATAGCTCACATTCAAGACCAGCATCATCAGTCCTAGCTGAATGAGTGAGCCATTCAACATTATGGACATTAAAATCACCCAACACAGTGATTTCAGAAGAAGCATTTATGTTGAGGACACCGAGTTGTGAGGACAGAGAATCAAAAAGACTTTGCTCTGGAGGAGTATTTGGGGAACGGTAGATGCAACATATGTATTTAAATTTACCAGCAGAAATTAATTTGTATATAGAATAATCAAAATAGGGACAATTGAAACTAGTAACCTCCTCCAGGGCAATTTCAGATTTTGCAAAGCAACATACACCTCCTTTAGGTCTGACATTTTGGAGCAGTTGATAACCTGGAAAATTAAATCTAGACGTGTCAGATGTGGATGTTACTGGAGTCTCTGTCAAAAAAAGGAGAGTAGGGGATTCTGCTTGAAGAAATTGGTGTACAGAATTGATGTTAGAGTGAAGTCCCCTTATATTGCTAAAGAAAAAGCTGCACCGACGAGCAGGTTTGGGACGTTGCAATGCTCTTGACACAGTCGCATGATGACGACCGGGAGGGCCCTGTGTCAATGACCCAACCCTGCCGGGGGTGGATATCCGAGGGATATATATATATATATATATATATATATATATATATATATATATATATATATATATATATTTTTTTTTTTTTTTTTAAAGGAAAAGGGTAGCCAAAACAAGGAAGATCCCCATCTTCATATTTATTGCAATATTTCGGACTCTGCGTCCATCATCAGGTCAGTACACGATCCTATAAAATTAAATTACCATACATAAAATTTCGTAAATAGAAGGACCCGTAAAATAGTTTAAATACAAAGTAAATAAGGGTATAAAATACCTAAATGAAATTAATTCGTTAACAAAACACCAGTACCGCATGAATAAAAGGAAAACTAATGCGATATGACTAAATAATAAAGACCAATCCCTACCCACCTAGATCCAATCCCAAGCCCAGCTCGAGTACAACTGAAGACCATTATTTGATCATTTAACACTACCACCGACAACCCCAAAGTCAAAAAACAAAAGAACATCTGAAAATTATATATTCTGACTGGGCGTACAATGTTCTTTTGTTTTGTGTCTTTGGGGTTGTCGGTGGTAGTGTTAAATGATCAAATAATGGTCTTCAGTTGTACTGCGAGAAATAAATTCAACCCGAAATGGCAATAAGATTTCTAAAAAAAAAAAAAAATGCAATATTCAGTTCACTATATACTGCTCTAAGGTCGCCATTTGTTACGACCGGCACTACGAAATAAACAAGGGCATTTAATAATGGACTAGATGATAGGCTATATCTGCAACAACGGTACGCTAATTCCAAACCCTCGAACTATTACGCCGGTGAACAAAACACTTAAACCCTCCAGAGTTAATCTACTGGATAACGGGGTATCAATTAACTGGGTTTTAGTGCACTTCTACAAAGGCTTTCCGGTGACGGCAAACCCTACTCTCAACAGGAGTACTTTACGTTAATAAAATGCTCTTACGTAATAACAATGCTTGAATAAACTATAACAAGATTTAATAAAGGGGTATATGCTTACGTTAACTTTAGTGTGAGTCTGTACTCGACACTAAACTCTTCAATGCTCTATGAAAACACTGAAAGTCTAGTCCTACAGCAAACAGATATGGAATCTTCTGAAAATGTCTGATGCTCTAAGATGCTCGTTAATATAGAACAGAAATAATGCAGGGGCAGGACACCAAAGCATGTATATTAAATACACCAATAAGGAGGATACATATATATAACAAGGGAGTGCAACAACTCTGTGACAGCACTAATAATAGCCACTCAAAACAGTACTTCCTTAGCCAAAGTAACAGCCATACTGGGTTGTGCACCAAGCATCAACCTAGGCTAAAATAATACGTGAATTCCTAAAGCATACACAGTTAAAGTTAATAAACACAATGCTGTCTTTATTACTAATAAAGTCTAGCAGCGGCATAAAAGGTACCAGGAGGCTAGGCAGAGCGCAAGCATGCTCGTAGCCTACTGTCTCCCCTTGAACAGATTTCCCTTAGGTTACGTTAATGCAAGGTTCACACATTGGTGAGTCAGAGCGCGAGGCCAACGCGAGTCACACTCGCCGCATACCGCCGTTGATGGAGCCCGAACCCAACGCGAGTAGCATCCGATGCGAGTAAACACGTATATAACACGAATATAACACTAGTTTACACGAGTTCACAGGAGTATCCGCGAGTGTCGGCGAGTGTAACACGACCCCAACACGCACCGCCGAAATTTGAAAAATAACGGTCACATTCCAGGGTACGAATAGTGCGAGTCTACAGGAGTCTACACGAGTGTCACAGGAGCTTACATGAGTTTACACGTGTTTACACGAGATGATGAACGCGAGTCTAGAGGAAGTTAACAGGAGTGTATGGAGTGTATATTCTATTTAATTTATATCTTGTATTTATTTATATTTCATGTTTGATATCAATCTGTATATTATTATTTATCATATATCCTTTGCATATATTCCACATCATTATTTATGTTAATATCAATATTATTCCAGAAACCTATTTCATTCATATTATATGGTATTTGTTCTCTTCATTATTGATGTTAATATCAATATTATTCATAACACAACTTTAATTCATATTAACCCGCTGAGTGCCAGCCAATTTTGACGGTGTGCTTCTGCCAGTGCCAGAGTTTTTTTTTCTTTTTTTTGTTTTGGCTAAATCTATCAAGTTGGGAGAGAAAGGAAGGATAATGGTAAACAAACCTCTCCCCTTGTCCATTTTTGACAGAAATCAGGTCCACGATGGTCCCGAAAGTAGCTGAAAAGACACTATAGACTACAGAGACTTTTATGGTATCGGAATGTATGGGTAGGAGGGTGGTGGCAGGGTGGTTTGGGGGAGGGTGTTGGGAAGGTAGAAGCGTAATGGACTCATGTTACAAATATGAAGCCGATTGGTAAGGTAGTTTCGCCACCACGGATTTTCCTTTTTTTCCTTATCTTCGTACGGATACGCTGGAAGTGGGTGGTGGGAGGCGGTTGGGAGTGTGGTGGGGGGAAGGCAGATGGGTAAGGGACTTGTCACACAAATATGGAACCGATTGGTGCAGTCGTTTCGCCGCCACAGATTTTCCTTTTTTTTCCTTCTGACGGGACCGACAGTCAGCGAGTGGGTGGGAGGAGGAATTTGGGATTTTGTTTTGTGGGTAGCATAAAGGGTAAGGTACATGTGGTAAAAATATGAAAGCCATAGGTGCAGTCGTTTCGCTGCTACAATTTTTTTTCAGCGAGGACGTATATATACGTCCCTGGCAGGGACACTCAGCGGGTTAACTTATATTTTTTCTCTGTTGACAAGTCATTTCCACTTTATAAAAGGAACCTTTGTTGATAATATGAACAGACTCGTGTGACACTCATGTAGACTCGTATGACACTCATGTAGACTCGCGTGACACTCCTGTAGACTCATGTAGACTCGCGATCATTTAATGTCTAAATAGTACAACGCGAGTCTACACGAGTGTCACGCGAGTCTACACGAGTGTCACACGAGTCTACGCGAGTCTATGCGGTTTGGCGTCCTAGTCCCACTTGACTCTCCAAATTTCATGCATGCATGAAATCTTTGCCCGCGTTCGCGAGTGTACGCGGTGCAACCCGAGTCGACGCGAGTCTGTGAGAGTGTCGGCGAATTTGGGATAATCATGGGCGAGTGCAAGAATTTCATCACTCGCGTTGGCCTCGCGCTCCGACTCGCCAATGTGTGAACCTTGCATTAGTGACTAGGAGGCTCTCTTGGTAAGTCCAGATCTCAAGTATCTGGTCTTGCCCTGGCGCTCCACAAAGGTCAACACAAAGAGGTAGCGAGCATTCGAGCAAGAGTAGGCAAAAGCCCTTCGCTTGTATACTGCTACTTATTACTATACTGCTGACTTATTGTCATCATCAATATTATATATTTCCAACAAGGAGCAAATAACAGCTGGCCATGGGATCATTTTGTAAATCTGTATTATAGGCCTATAATTATTATGATGATAATTACTTAATTAGTCACAAAAAAGGTCAAGTTAAAGGCGTAAAGGCTGTGACCTAGAGCGTGCGAATATAGCCACTGAAGTCTCCTTGAATATTGACAAAATAAGGGTTACATTATTTGAATCACATACAGGTAATCATATACCGGTATATAGGCCTAACCTTAATCTATGCTTATACAAAACTAAATTTATTCAATTCTGTTTGCAGGTGATGGGGTAGGTTATCTACCGCCTTTGAATCCAGTGGAGGACTTGATGGTGCCGCTCTTGGATGATGCAGCAATCGAGGGGTTGCCTGGCTTACCAGATTCGGAGGACCCTCTTCCTGATTCTAATGGCAAGTAAGCCTACAGTGAATCTGATTGCTATATTGTCTTGAACTTAACAATCTCATATGTTGATTTTTGTATCATTCAAGGAGCCTTTCGCCATGGTTCACACACTCTCGGTCACGGCAGTTACGTTCGCTTCTTATTTTACTAGTTGTGGGGTGAGATGGGGCTCCTCACTCCCCCTTATTGTCATCATCATATACAGTATATTGCAGGCTGGCAAGGGAGCAAATAACTGCCGGACGTGGGATAATTACAAATAAAAACGGATATAGGCCTATTAGACCCGTGACCGCGAGTATTGCTGCGAAAGTCTCCTTTAATGATTTCTTCATTTTTAACACTAATGTTGTTTCAGGTACTGTACTAATCATTCCCATATAATTTGTGAAGTTAGGCTTTTTAATTATGAAATGTTTCAAATTTCATATTCCTTTATGTTCTCGTGTTGCAACACTGCATAGGAAATTTCGGCAAGAATGTAGTTACCGGGTGTACCCCATCATGTTCCCGTCTATTTTGACTGCCTTTGGATACAAAAATACATTACCCTAACCAAACAACCTAACCTAACCTAGTATTATAGATTTATAAGTATTTGTTTTATTATAAGTATTTATAGATGATTTATGTTGTATGTCAGTAGTGGTACACCCGGTAACTACATCCTTCCAGAAATTTCTCCTTAAATAATTTTTATATGTCTTTAATTTATGTTGCGACCTGAAATTCCTATGAAACTTTAGCCTATCAGAAGCACCCCTGGATTATTAAAGTTTCATTAATAATACCGGTATTTCTTGTCATGTGGTTGTTGATATTATATGGTACCATGTACCGTAGTGAAAAAGAGTTGTCCAGTAACAGAAGTACCGCACCGGTAAGTCACTAGTAAAATGCATACATTGTCATTCAATTTGTCAGTTTTCTATGAATTATCAAGGACAACCCAACTGTTAGGGTACCGATAGTAAATTGAAGTAATTAAGTCAGTACCGGTACTGGTACTTACAGTATCTGTTCAGTTAATGGTACGGTACTGAAAGAGAGGGTCACCAGCCAACAGGCCATTTCATGCTTCCCATCTTTTTTTGTTTCCAATTACTGTATTTTTAAGCAATGACATTGGATCATGCGCTTTATTATAAGGAAACAGATGACAGATGCACACCACATGGAGTGCTGTCATTTAGGAATTATTGCAGCAAACATACTACTGTAACAGTCTATCTGTGGGTGGAGTGGTCCTGAAAATTGTATGTACCAGTATGTAGCCTACAATATGTTCATGTTTTTGTCTATGACACTATAGGTGTATTGTTAATGGAATGCTTGTTATCTATAAGTTCTGAATATCATGCTTTAACTTGGTATTAATTGTTGATAATATTTTCCAATAGAGCCATCCCCTGCCGATGCAAATGTGGAGAGTAGCGGGGACCCTCATCATCCTGCAGCACTTGTGGGGGCTACCGGTATGCATGATTATGCACAACCACCAGAGCGGCAGGCTATTGCGGCTCCATCAAGTACAGGACGTCACCACACAGAAGGACCTACTTCACACATCAATGTCGGTAGAGGCATTCTTGGAGTTCATGACGAGATTAAGAATGCTGTGTTGGCAATTGTTGAGCAGTTGCGGGTTATGAGCGAAATTATGAACGCTATAAAGAATGCTTTGAGTGAACATTGATAGCTGATTTACATTAGCTATTTATCAGCATTTAAGATTAATAGAATTTTCATTTAGTTTTTTATATCCATACTTCATTCTAAGAACATAATATACTTTCAGCAATCTGCTAAGGAAATGACAAGTTTTTTTTATCTGTGAAAATCATATACTTGCCATTTAGCTTTGTTTTTCTTATAATGTACAAAATAGTATAAGCAAATGTAAAGTATGTGATAATGTAATTAAAAGGTTTGAGGGATATGTGATATAGTCATTTGCTGCCATCTCATTGTCTGTGATAAAGAAATAACAGGTTTTATTTGATCTGTGATCTAGCCATATGCTTGCCATCTTGTTTTCGGTTTTCCATATAATGTACAAAATAGTACAAGCAAATGGTAATCTTTACACCTTCTTGTGATATAGTTGTAACTGTCGGTGATAATTTTGTTTTTCTTTTATAACTTATAAATTCCTCACTCTCTCTGAAGATGTCAATTTTTATGAGATAATCAGAATGTAGGGTCGACTAGAAACCTTGAGAAGGATGTAGTACCCGGGCATACGGTCGTCATGTATGGTTACATTGGTCGTGCTCTTGCGTTTACGTATATTTTTTACTGCTTCTATTCTGTAATTTGCCCCTTGCTCGCAATATACATAATGATGACAATAAGGCATGAGGGTGAGGGGGGGGGGGGCAAAGGCCCCCTTTAACCTATTATTGTATCCCCCAGCAGTCAAAATAGACATGGACGTGATTGCGAGTGGTGTAAACAAGGGGGGCGATACTACATCCTTACCGAAACCTACTGGTATTTTTTAAGTTTACTTTGTATATTTATCAATGGTATGTACGGGTTCATTACAATCTTTAGTTTACTTTGTGTGAGTCATTGCAAGATTTGTGTAATGATTATACTGTATTTCCTTTCATATGAGTACTGATATCCAGTATATTTAGTTGTGAAGGCATACGTTTTTCACACAGACTTTGCAAGGCACTATACTTGATGTATGTGATATATAATAGGAATTCTTGCCTGTACCTTCTTAAGCCTCACAATTTATTAACCTTACACTGATCTCCATATTTTTTCTTCTAATTATTAGTATATAATTATGTTCTCAAGCGATATAGGCCTATAGTGATGACAGAACAGACAATGTATGAGGGAACAAAGATGGCGGTGTGCGTAGAGGATGAGCCAAGTAAGGAGTTTGATTCTATAGTTGGTTTGAAGCAGGGGTATGTCATGAGTCTATAAAATTAGAATTTGTTCATGGATGGAATTAATACAGAGGTTCAAGGGACAGAAGTGGATACTAGTGGGTTGTAGGTACATTGAGAAAGGTGATAAGAAATTGAGGGTACTGAATTAAGTACTAAATTTGTCTAGTCTTTACGTTTACTTTAGTACTGAATTATGTATTATTTTTGTCACTCAATATGTTTACTTAACCACTGAATGAATGATTCATTTTGGCACTCTAGTAATCTTCTTAAGTTTACTACATAATTAAGTATTTAGTTGTCCCCAAAGTCATAATTATTACTTTATCTCTGAATTTAATATTAAAACGGTGCATGCTTTCCACTTTAAACTTATGCAATTTATTATCACTATTACCCATGAATTCTATATTTTTGTATTTGTAGAATAAATAGATATTTTCTTTTATATATATAAAAAATCAATATTATCCTGAGTTTTTTTCCCACAGTGTTAATGTACCATTGTTTAATAGAAACTTGAGAAAAAAATTGACAAGTCACATCTGTGAAAATGAAAACCTGATAGAACCTTTTTGTGCTTTATTCAATGGGTAACTACTGTACATCTTCCTGAAATAAAGGTTTGTATTAATGTTGAATACGATAAACATATACAGTATACAAAACCAACAGCCTATCGCTGCAAAGATGAAATCGAACACCAAATATCAATGTAGAAATATAATATACAGTAGGCTACTGTATAATTATAACCTTCCCTGTAAACCTAATACAGTACTGGTAAATAATGTTTTGGAATTAACAAATTTCACACATTTATAAAGCATTACATGGTGGATTTTAAATTACCCAATACATAGTTGTGTTATAACTTTATATGAACTCAGTACCATAGATTTATTTGTCTTTACCAATGTGTACCGGTACGTGTTTTTCATAATTCATTTGAAATCACCGAAGCACTCAATATCCACTCCAACATTTTTTAAACTTGCAAAATAAACAAACCAAAACTGGGATGACGCTAAAGAAATGTAAACAGCATGTTGAAATGCTTCAAAACTTTTTTCCCTAGTTCAAAAATACGATAAAAATTGCCTTGCCCTAACTTATAATTCCTAGTTAATAAATAGTAAGTATTACATTAGAAGAACTTAAAGAAATTGAACTGAAGAGATTTTGGATACAAGTTACGTGAAATAGTTTTGTAGAATGTCATCCCTTCGAGCATGGCCTGGAACAAATCTAATGTCGTCACGTCCAGGCTCCGGTACCTCAACTTCCTCCTCCTCTTCGATGTCCTCATTGAATGGGATGTTGCGGTTAATGCAGAGGTTGTGCAACAACATGCATGCTGCAGTGATTTTGGCACATTTTGCTGGGGTATACTGCAATGCCCCACCAGATTTATGAATGCAACGGAACCTTGACTTTAGAATACCAAAGGTTTGTTCGACGACAACACGTGCACGGGCATGATGTCTATTGTATCGTTGTTTTGCCTCTGTGTTTGGTACACCAAAAAGGAGTCATTAGGTATGGCTGTAGAGGATAGCCACTGTCACCTACTAACGATGCATTGCCATAGACTCCATCATCAAATCTCATTTTCAAAGGGCAATTTCCTCATATGAAAGAGTCATGTGTGCTTCCTGGATATTTCACAGTAAAGCTCATTATTCTCATCTTGTTGTCGCACACTGCCTGAATATTCAGAGAATGGTAATGCTTCCTATTAACAAAAATGTTTTCTTGTTGATAGGGCGCTCTGATTGCAATATGACTACCATCTATGGCACCAATAATGTGTGGGAAGTTGCTGAAGGCAAAGAAATCATGCTTCATTGTAGTTATGGCTTCACCGGTGGGCATCTTTATTTGTGACACAGCTCTTCTGTACAACACGTTTGTCACTTGCTGGATAACTCTACTAATACTAGATTGGCTAAGACCAATTGAGTCGCCCACAACACTCTGGAATGACCCACTTGCAAAAAATCTTAAAGCAATCAAGATCTGTGAATGTACGGGAATGGCATGAGATCTTCTTTTCATTCTGCCAAGCTGAGGCTCAAGATCCACACAGAGACGTAGAATCTCATTTCTTGGGAACCTGTAGTATCTTAGTAGGTGGTTGTCAGGGACGTGAAGTGGATCCAATGGGTCACGGAAAAGTCTCTCCAGATGCACAGCACGTCGCTCAGCATCTAAGGCAACCCACACTGCCATTGTCTGTAATAAGCCAATGCATTGCGTTAGCATGCGTCAATAATGCAATTACAGTACGCAAAAATGTTCCCAACCTGTATGTGGCCTAAGCTAAAGGATTTCTGGCTGGTGTTAAGATATGGGATTGATCAATGATACTCCAAACAGTTAGATTAGTTGGGAATTAGTGTACTGTATTATTTATACATTAACTATAATGTTATACTTTACCATGCCGACACTTAGGTAGTGCTAGTAAGTTATGGGGGAAATGAGGGGGGCAGAGCCCCCTCAACTCATTAATGTATTCCACGGCCGGTAACAAAACAATTTACCAATACCTGGCAGGCTGGCCGTGTTATACAATAATGGGTTGAGGGGGGATTTGCCCCCTAAATGAGTATCAACAATATTTTAATCACATAAAATCAGTAGCAAATGCCATAATTATGTTACATTACAAGAACTTAAAGACATCGAATTGTGCAAGATATAGGCTATAAAGCACTGCGCCATAATGGTCGTAAATTTCACATTACAATGTACCGGTAGTCTAGGCCTATGCCAGCGCCACTCGGTTTTTATCGTCATTAGTGTAGGCTACCTCAAATCTAATTAAGCCACCTTCTCGCAACATATATGCTGATTTTAATAAGTCATGGGATGAGGGGGGCAGCGCCCTCCCTCAACCCATCCTGTATCCAATGGCAACACTCGCATGCAATGATCCTTGTCTATAGGCTACAAAGCTACTAAATATCAAGGAAAAAATGAACAGATAATAAGAAAACTGAAAAATCTAGGCTGGGTAACACTGGACATTGACCTAACTTTGTATAGGCCTATTCTCATGATGGCTCACGTAACATCATATGCCTATAGGCCTATATAGTACCAAATTTCAAAATACCTTTCACCTCTTAATAATTTACACTTAGGATTAGGCCTAGCCTAGCTTAGGACCATAGCATACACTCTTGGGAAGTTGTGATTAGGCTCAGGCTGTTGTAGGCCTAGGCTAATTGGGTAAATAGAAATCTAGACAGCCAACATATTGTGCAACAATTTTACTAATCTAACCGTAGGCTATGTGTTGTCACAGCACATTAATGTGTGCATCAAATAGCCTAGACTAGGTTTTGGCTGGCATATGTGGGCTACTCTTACTAATAGGTATGCTAGCATATGACATTAAGAATAAAAATAGGATTAACCTTTGTATTAGATGCCCTAATTATGTTTTAAACACATGTTAACATGTAATTGCCCCAATAATTACTTAGTGTCATCAAGAGCTATACAGGCAGACGGATTTGTTGTGGTCGAGGGTTGTGTTATCGATATTTGTGTACCCTATGTCCGGGTCAAATTCATGTAAGGGTGGTCTGGACCACCCTTAGCGAAAGGTGGTGTCTGCGACCAAAGATGGCCGCTAAGACGCTTCGTGAATGCCAGCGTTAAGCCGTAAGGTAGTCGTAAGGGAGTTTCGGGATCGTACGACCGTTAGTGAATCTGGGTCCTGGGATCACTAAGGGCACTTCAGCACTCCCCCGGCCCCCCATCTCCCGGAGAAGTTCCGGTCTTAGTAGGCAGACACGCAGCTGAGCACACCACTACACATCCAGGCATGACCCCCTCATATATGCCGGATCCCCGGGCCTGACGCCTGACAGACTATTATCTAGTCCAACTGGCGCCCGACCTCCTCTCCCAAGCGACTAGCATTCACCATTAATTTACTATTAATTACCATTTATTTTGCCTGATCTATAGTCATTCCTTTACCTTACAATGCTTGTACTACACAATCTCTCCATCTTAATGGATGTCTTCCTAGCCCTCTACCTCCCATTGTATATGACTCACATATTGTCTTTGTAAGCCTTTCATCTTCCATTCGTTCAACATGTCCATACCAGCACAGTCTACTCTGGCCGACAAAATGTTCCTGCTGCCCCACTCTCCTACGTATCTCTTCATTCCTCAATCTGTCTCTACGAGGCACCATATATTCCTCAAGCAGCTCATCTCCATCACATACATCTTTCTTCTCTCCTTTGCCTTCAGAGCTCATGTCTCAGCCCCATACATCACTGTTGGTACAACTATCCCTGGATACATTGCACTTTTACCTTTCATTCCGAGATTTCTTGCCTTCCACATACAGTACTGTACTTCCCATTGCTCCGAAAACTTGCCTTCCTTCACATACTCTGTGTTACCTCCATTCCCATGCCTGCGTCCCTGCTTATGATTCCTCCTAGATATATAAAAAAAACACCACTTGTTGGTGAAACAAAAAAAAATCACTAATAATCGATACTAGAACGACTATTATCTACAACAATGTTTGACCCAAACATCTCTCATACATCATTATTATACAGTACAAGGACTACTTGATGTAGTAGAGTCTTCTTGTGTTCACCATTCTTAAGATGACCATGAGTGCTACATTTGTATACATAATTTACCTAGGTTTGGCCATTTCATTGTGGAGATATAACATCACAAATTTGACAAAAAAAAATCCGGTTTCAGGGTGTCGTCACAGTTCATAGCTGCCCTGCCCGTGCTCTGGGTTATTATCTTTACTGATCTTGAGTAAATTATATGTTGCCATGTATAACTTGCCTGTCCTATTACCAGGAAGGTAAGGGGTCCTAATATAATGATGGGACAAAAATAATACACACCATCATACATGTTGTACAAGGCCTTATGGCACTGTCATGGCAAGTGTAGTTGTAGATGCTGCAGAGACTTTGTTGAGTTTTGCAGAGGTACAGTTGTCACTAGCTCCACATCGGCTACATTGATGACATGATGAAGTAGTGTTATGGCAGGACTTTATTGTACTACAGTTCAGCTAATGAAAGTCAAAATTTAGTTTTTAATACAATTGCTTTATTTTCGCAGAGGACAGACTTGGTTATTTTGTCCTGTTCTGCACTGGAAAGAAGCAGATTCCTCTTTTTGGTTTTGACCCACCCTTCACCATCCAATTCGTTCACCCAGGAGACGAAAATTGAAAATGATCATGCAAGAGACTTTCCCCGTGCGAATGCCTGCTTTAACAAGCTCCGTTTGCCAACAACTCATAAAACTCACAGATCACTGAGTAATGTCTTTTTTAATATAATGGACACTTGCTTCGACTTCTACACAGATGCATGAGATTCCAGTTAAAGACCACTGACTATGAGTGAACTGAAGGGCTAAGAGGGAGAGGCATACTGATTGTGCGGTGAAAATATGGAGTTTACAAGTATTGGAGTTTTAAGTGGGCTGATGGATTATTTAAAAAACAAAATCCTGAACACCAACACCCCCCAAAATGAAATTGATGAAAGCATGTGACACTCATGATTTGAACACAAGATAACACATACAGAACTTATTCGCTGTAACCATTACATAATCAAGACAGTGAAATGTACAGGACATGACCACGATTAATATCTATTTATCAAATACTGGATATAAATGTAATCATGTACTGGACCCAACTGCACTATGAATAGCCTAATACTTATGTGAGGGGAAAGAACATTTTATTGGGTACAAATCGGAAAGGACCGACCTCGCCATGAAATGTTCCTGTACCTATTGCTAATATTTTTAACATCGTTCTTAACACAAATAACCACCCAAATGACATTTATGAAAGCATGTGATCCTCTCAGGATTTGAGCCCTGGATGACAAAGGTGCATGTTGGCCATGTATTCAGTCACCACCCTCATGGATCAAGGCATCTAGCAATAGATAGATGTTAAGTATAATTATGTTCCTTAGTATCATATCAGAAGTATTCTAGTCTTAGGTTGTATCCCAATGTAATGATAATTTGTTTAGTAATTATTGTTATCTTCTTATATCTTTGGTAATTTTGTTTCAAAGTGCTATGTCTCTATAATAAATAGGATTGTATTAGTATGTATGTATATACTCGGGCACATACCCAAATTGCTGGGAGTGGCCGACTGGAGACAGAGCCCGAACAGAAACCTGTAAGTTCCTATCTGTCAATAATTATGTCAAACTTACAAATTAAAACCAAAACAGGGACAACACAATATAAAGGCAAAAGAACTAATCAAAATATCTGTGTGTAAGTAACGCTTTAATCAAATTAAATTATTAAATAATAGAACACCAAATCACCACATAGGGTGTACAATGTACATTACTACATAAGCAAGTTAATCTGTTTCCCAAGCAAACTAATATCACATAACAACATAATATATTATAACAACGCACTATCGTCACATTCAAGGAATTAGTCAATTTGGGAAATTCATGATGTTCTGGTAAATTTAACTAAATTCTGTATGAATAAAGAAGCTACAATTAATAATAACATATTCGATTAAAGCATGTTTGCAAATTGATAACATATTGTTTAAGTACATATAGCACTCACTAACAATAGTGCTATCGGGTATTTACCTGTGAGCATAGCATAGTATACCTTTATCATTTACAATATTTTAGGTATTACCATTAACCCGTCCAATCCCAGCGACGGCTATAGCCGTCAGTAGATAAGTAACTCCCCAGTCCCAGCGACGCTTATAGCCGTCATTAATATAATTGTCTTGTAACTGCCTGTACAAGGCTAATTTTTTTTTTTTTTTTTTTTTTTTTTTATAAGTATTGTAAAACAAAAAGTGATAGATCCATTCTTGCCTCATCTCTTGAGGTGAAAAGGTGGTCTCTCCTGTCATTTTGCCCACATTGCTTTGGACTGCTGGGAACTTTTATTACTGTATCCTACGGTACAATACGGGTTAAGGTCAATAATGAAATTTGTAGAATAGATTTTTACTAAAGTAGGCTATCATTAAGAAATTTTTGCCATGGCCTTCTCCAAGATGAAACAAGCCATCGGTGGTGATAATAATTGTACCTGTATTAGTATTACTATATACTTTCACCAAATAGGTTATAGGTAAAATCCACAGATTATAATAACGTGAATACACAAGGGCTACAAATGGCTGCCAAGATGTTGTATTTAGCAATTTAATTATAAATGTACCGGTATGCATTCTTTATGTTACACATGTAAATCTATCAAATCTATAAATGTATTACCAATAGGAGCATTCAATCTGTGGACACACTTTCTAAATGTCACCAGATTCTTTAATTTATCACAATTAAAATTGTATAAATGTTAACATTGCTAATACTTACTATCTATTTTGTTGTGATTTAAAAACATCAAGTATAAATTTAGATACATTTTTCCTACATTATGGTGTGTTATGGTGTGTAACAGATAGCCTAACTCTAATGGACATACCGTATTTTTGTATTAAATATATTTCTATTTTTCATTGTAGAGTAGAATATTGTATACAGAAGATGCTGATTGGTTGTTGATTGATGAGTGTTGATAACATTGACATATCTTCATTATTCCATATACAGTATATTAATGAAACTAAAAAATTGTAAGAAATTTTAACGATAATGTGATGATCTAAAGTGATATGCGAACCCGGAGAGCTAAAATATAACACACATAACACATTGATAATGTAGATATCATATAAGTGAACACAAGCGATATAACAATTGATAAAGCCAACAAGTAAGCAACATTTTTAGACTGAGTGTCGGCTTACATCTCACCCGCCTTAGGCAATCACAAGCCATTTATATTTTAAACATGCAGTGGCTTCCTTAACACCAGGGTAAGTCACTACAGAAATGGTAACTTAGGATATCAGTCCCTGATTGGTTGATAGGCTCGACAACTCGGCTGTCTCCTCTCTCGCTTGGTGTTTTTTCTCATATTTGTTTTATTTTGTCTGTGTTCACTTTATAATATTTACGTTATTAATGTATTTTATATGATTTTTTTTTTTTTTTTATGGCCTTGGCCTTGCTCGGGGCCTTGGGGCTGTTCGGCCAGGCAGTCTGGGGAACAATAACAAAACAAAACAAATTTTTACCAGGGGGTTCAGATATCTCTCTAGAACATCACTCAATTGTTGAAATTGCTCGTTATTAAATTATTTTAAAAATAGATATGAAATCATTAAGATATCTTGACTTACTAATCATCTTCCTATCAATCAACAGCCAATCAACCAATCAACAACCAACCAACAACCAATCAACAGCATCTAATACAAAAATGTGCTGCTTCTCAAGTCCGTCAGTCCTATTCAGAGATTTTTTTTTTTTAAATGAATGAAGTGAGGAAGTACATGAACGAAGGCGGTGCTGGTTGGGGGGAGGGGCGTCGACTGACTGGGGACAGAGGTGCATGGGGGAGGTTCGTTCGTGGCCACCCCTTCGGGGATCACGGCGTCAGGCAATAGATAGATAGATAGAAGTGTCAGTTTAATCATAAAATCATTGTTTAATTTAGATACCACTATTATTAATATATCATTAGTTAATTGGTGGGTTGGTGAAACAATATGATTTTTTAAATTTTATTTTACTATACTTAAATGTATGAATACTACACCAAAGAGTAATGTTAATTTAGCCTGTTAGTTACTATTACCAAGATACTATAAAGAATATTAGTTCATCATGTACACACATTTATATTTAATATATTTGTCTTCCTTATTTGTACTGGTCAGCCCATGAGAGTCTTTTATTGTGACTCAGTGGTCTGGTTAAACTAATGTACAAAACAAAACAATCCTTAATTGTACTTTCATAAATAGCCTATATATATTTTTGGACCATTCATGTTAATTTCTTGTATCGTCATTTCCCTCTCATTTCTAAGATATATGTAACCAATACACTTGTGCAGTACATACAACTTTAATCCACCATTTTCACTAATTCCAAATTTCATGGCATTAACAGCTGATAGAACATGCCTCATGTGACGGGCTGGTCTATCAGAGTGAGAACTGAGCGATCTCTGCCATACCCATAGCTTACTCTGACTTCCTTTTACTTATATATTTTCTAGATCTCAAGTGACGGCGTCTCTTCCGTGGATTGACCTCCCAATCTGCCAACCCAGAGGTTGGTAGATTGGAAGCCAAAGCGTCACATTTTCCCTTTGCCCCTCAACTTTCTTTTCATAATTGCTTTTCATAAATAAAAAGGGCCCTGGGTGGGGCTTTGGTTTCCCGGGTGTTTCCGCACCCTCCTCAGCACCCCGCCATGGAGTGGCTTCGGTCACCCAGGCTTTATTGTGGTAGGCAGGGAGGGTTCTGTTGGGGCGCTCGGTTATGGCCATGGCCTTGCTCGGGGCCTTGGGGCTGTTCGGCCAGGCAGCCTGAGGAAAAACAATAACATGCCTCATGTACAGTTGGTCAAAGTTCCAGCTGACCCACCCTCACTCTGGGGCTCGCAGAATTATCTGGCAATACTGGTGTAGGAAGGAGGTATGTCTTACAAAGATTGGGATTGGTAGATCTGATTTCGGCTATATCATTGTTAGAACATAATATTATACTAAACAAGGTATAGTAAGCCTATCTCAAATAAAAATGCGTACATCGCTATGCATGATCCCTAACATTTACCCAAAGTTTGTATATTTGCTTAAATATTCAAGTTATTATATCCACTGATTGGCAACACATAAAACCTGCTGGATGCCACAACATAATTTATTCGATTTTATAAGAATACATATTTCTGTTTTATTGGTGGCTGCTTAATGAAGGTGCATTTATTCTTCACCACGTAAACATTACATAGTCTAATTTGCAGTAATATACAGGACAGACAAAGGTAACACATTAATGACTACACCAGTATTGTCAGCTAATTCTGCGAGGATGGGTCAGCTGTAACTTTGACCAACTGTACTTCCTATTTATTTATCCGTCAACTACTTGGCTACCTCAATCATTTCTTATCGGACTGAATTGCAGTCCTCTCATTCATAACTTTCCATCCTTATGCCAGACCAATTATATCACACTAGACATCAATATTTGAACTTTAGTATTACCAACATAAATTTGTAGCCTCCCTATTCCAATTGTTCTATCTTGGCACAGTTTACCTACTAATTATCATGTCACTCCTGCTCTTTACACTGCTGTAATCCATATCAGTCTTCCATTGACTTTCACAATCATGCCCACTAATTTGCATGACTCGGATTGTCAATTGGCCAGAGATACAAAATAATTATATTTTTTTATAAAAACAATTATTTAATATTTTCTTTTATTTACTTTTAAATAAGTTACTATTTTCTTTTGGTACATGAGCTGTAGGTCACTGATGGAAGGCAAATATTTTAGTTTGGCATCTGCATTCAGTGATTGACACGACTACCATCTATAGGTTCAAAGGTCAGGAGACAGCCAAAAACACCCTCACCCAGGAGTGAATAAGCACGGCCCAAATAAGTCCCATTACAAGAAGAACCAGAAGATACAGAAAGCAGACGGGAAAAGGATTCCCAAGGAGAGGAGACAGTCTTGTATGTTGATGATGGACATATTCCTGAAACCCCGCAGGATTTTCAGAACGACTCCCGTCACCACTTGTTATGGCGGAGGCAAGTTGTAAAGCCACCTGTTCCCCGGGCTACAAGAATTTCAAAATTAATGGCCCCAAGGCCGTTCCTGCATGTACACCAAATTTTAAATGAAATATAGGAGCAAGTTTGGGTAATTACAAGTTTCCTCCAGAGACCTGATAAAAGTAGGTGATGAGCCCTTACCTTTACAGGGCGAAACCACCCTAGCACAGGTAACCATCCACAAGCCAATGGTCCAGACCGCCCACACCATTGTAAAAGAAGTAGGGAGATACTAGCCGTTGCATATATTTTCACAATAGAATAATAAAACTAAATGCACACGCAAACAACAATATCTCCAACTTACAACAACAGCACATCATCGACGACAACGCAACAGAAGACCAGCCCCATCTTATAGTGGCGGCCTCTGCCTCACCACCGGCAGAGATGGTATTTATCAAATAGAAAATTTGTCAACAATCTCCAGTGCCTCATTGCCAAAGTTAACACTCTCGAGCCAGTCATTGAACACGAGCTCACATTTGCATACTATGCATACTAATTTCTCCACTTTGGACATATTGTTCCTCGGTATAGGTCCCTAATCCACGTAATTCTCCTGATAATATTCCTACCACTGTCCCTAACTGCAAACCCCCTTTCATCATTCTGTGACCTATTCTCTATTTACCTACCACTCCCTCTCCCCCACTATACCCACTCACCTATTCATCCCCCACATATGACACTTACCCCTCACAGCCAGTCTTTTGTCTTCCACCACCGTCTTCATGCACCCCTGCTGTAATAATTCCTCTTAATTATTACCATAACTCCATATCCACCTTCTAGCACACCTTTCCCTTGTCCTATATAGGCCTATCCGCTATTTCGTCGTCTCCCACCTCTTACACTAGCACAAAAAGTGGAGTGACAGCATCACAGCGCAAAAAATTTGTTGGTTATCAGTAGCCTACCACCAATTACAACTTCTTCCTCACCTCACCTCCCCTCCCCTCCAACCCCCTTCAACTCCTACCCCTACGCAAAGCAACCCCTCTCCCTTCTCTCAATCATCTCCGACAAACTACCCTCCAGCAAACACAACTTCCAACCCCCATAGCCCCTTACCTATACAGTAGTTCCAAAACGCCTTTGGAACATTGGTACCTTTGCGTCCGTACATTCAAGAAAAGATTGAGTGACGGATCAAAGGTCACCATTTGTCTGTCTGCCACCACTGCCGTTACACCGACGTCTACCACTTCCTTCCGTTATGCCGGTTTTATTATGAGACTTGATGTAGGTTCTCTCCAAATTTGGCAGGATAGGAAAACATATATACAACACACTTAAATTACAATGCGGTGAAATATAACACAAGGAGTGAGATAAGATTTTATTTACACAATGGCAGATATAAAGACAGGCATATATAATAAAGCCTAGTGACATTTGATATACAAGCAAATAGTTACTTATGAATTAGGCATCCAAACGAGAATAACATATGCATTATGCATTTTACATTAGTTAATGTTGAACTTTTGGATAGCAGAAAACGTGTTCAGAATAATATTTGTTCTATGGTAGACTAAACTAAATCTGCTGACAATGGTCTGCACATTTTTGGGGAAGGCTGGTTGTTGTGTCCCTCTGGCCTGGATGTGGTGATAGCAACTATCCTTGTTATGGGTCGCAGCTATATCTGGGGTGCCTCCTCTATTTTATTATTTTTTGCAGCATAATACCTCCATCTCCTACTACCTGCCACACAAGATTTTCTTCAAATACTTGTTCTGGTATTCCATCACTGGCCAGCAAAATATGCTAATTTTAGCAGACCTACTCCTAGAATTACTAAGCAGCAATGACAACCTGTGCGCCTTATATGTCACCCAAGAAGGAGGCCATACATCAGATGCCAGGACCCACAAATGGATGAAGTTCCTATGGGCCCCTATAACATCAACCATCTCATCCAACACCACTTTCACCTACGACCTCCAGGCACAATAATGTCCCTTATTCTCTGGCAAGGGAAGTAGGATGGCACAGCACAGAAGCTGACACACAACGGTTAGAGTGGCGGCGATCAGAGGCCAGGCAAAAAGGACACAAGCACCAGCCTATAGGCCTACCACCGCGTGCCGGCCTCCACCAACCGTTCAGACAACAGCGCAGGTACCTCCAAATACACCATGCCAAGCTTAAACTTTTGGCCCGTGCTAGCCCGTACTTAATCCAATCAAGACCACCTGTAGACCACCACAGGTGGTCATGTAGCCAACACCAACACTACTCTAGCTAATGATCGAGGCTTAGCCACAAGTCCGGCTTGAGGCGGACTTGGGATACCTGATTTCCGTTTAGGAAGGCTAAAGACTGATGTTTGGCATGGGAAACCTGGACTTACTCGAAGGCACCGAGTGGACAGACAGCAGAACAGGACCACTCATAGCAAACACACAGTTGTGGGACATTAATTCAACAACCACCCTGGCCCTCAAACAACCACAAAAAGTGCTGAGAAAAACGTCCTACAGCGGGATAGTTCACCTACACCCTCTACATGCTTAGATATCACATGAAATGAACTTCCGTACACCACAAGCAAGAATCTAAACTAACAAACATTTGCCTTTTGGCTCCCTATCACCCGATTTACATTAAAACTAAGTCAACTTTGGAGCTCGATATACTCCATCCCTATTCCTGTGCCTATGAAGTTATACTCGGGAACCCTCTGATACTGCAGGTCATTGGCAACTGCATTATAGTTATATAGCGTCGATAAATAAATACAGTATTCAAATTCCTCACGTGCGACCGACAGGTAAATTGCCCTTGCTGGATTTTAGGTTAGTTCATCGATGCCCTTTGTGAAAGTTTTTTCTGGGGAGAAGGAGAGAAACCCCATTATCTAAAGAAAACAGAGCACTGTAGGCCTACTGAGAGTGCTGGCTCTGGTGTCGGGGGTTTAATCCCACGTGCCGACAGGGGAAGTTTCTCTCAAAAACATACCGTGGTCGTGCAGACCAGGTTTGGCCGGACCAGACGCGGGGACCTCCAAAGTCTCCTGCTCACATCCTTCTACCTCGGAGATATGTAGGCGCCCTCGTTAGAAGCCATGATCAGTTTGTTGATCCCTTGGCATATATACAAAATACAATACAAATACAAAAATCAATCCTTCATCTTCTCTAAATATTCTTGGTGTCTCTTTTTCTTCTGCTCTCAGTTGAAAGGACCATATTACCAGTCTTGCTAAGGCAGCCTCCCAGAAGCTGGGTGTGCTCAACCGCCTAAGGGGGTTCTTTTCCCCTGCACAGCTTCTTGCTCTGTACAGAGGCATAGTGCGTCCTTGTATTGAGTATTGTTCACATGTGTGGGGAGGTTCCTCTCACACCGCTCTCCTAGACAAAGTTGAAAGGAAGGCCTTTCGTATCATTAACTCCCGTCCACTCACCAACTCTCTGCAATCTCTCTCTCTCTCTCCGCCGCAATATTGCATCTCGCTCGCTATTCTATCGCTACTATAATAATCAGTGTTCCTCAGAGCTTTCCCAGTGTATACCACCTCCTTTACGTAGGGCACGTCTTGCAACTCAATCCCACCCCTAATCTGTGCAACTCTCCAACCCGAGAGTGAAACTTTACTCTCTTACTTTCTTCTACTCAACAGCTGAGCTCTGGAACTCTCTCCCAGAATCAGTCTTTCCCTCTTCCTATGACTTAATATATGACATATATATATATATATATATACAGTATACATATATATATATATATATATATATATATATATATATATGTATTCTGACATACGGAGCCCTGTATGTGTTTATTTAAGAGTTAAGAGTTGAAGGAGTGCCGAATTACCCGGGCGGCGAAGCAGACCAGCGAGCGTGGGAACCAGCTCGCCCACATACCAGCAAACAAGCCTTCACACCTAGAGGAAAATAACATACTTTAAGATACTCAACACGGCTTTCGTAAAAAACTTTCCTGTTTAACAAACCCCTTAGACTTCTTCCACGATATCCTCAACCTCTACGATGAGAGTAAAGCTGTAGATATGATATACCTTGATTTTCAAAAGGCCTTTGACAAAGTTCCCCACAAACGTTTACTGCTAAAACTAAAAGCGCATGGAATACAAGACGGTGTGTTGAAATGGATAGAAAATTGGCTCAGCAACAGAAAGCAAAGGGTAGTCATAAACGGTAAGGCATCTAAATGGACCAATGTAAGTAGCGGGGTACCCCAGGGATCGGTACTAGGACCAATTCTCTTTCTAATTTACATCAACGACATAGATGAGGGTCTCACCTGCACAATCTCAAAATTTGCTGACGATACAAAAATTGCAAATAGCGTACTCTCAAAAGAACAAGTTGACGATATGCAACACAATCTAGATAAATTGTCATGTTGGGCCCAAATTTGGCAAATGAGTTTCAATGCGGATAAATGTAAAGTACTACATGTCGGATACCTAAATGAGAAAGCAAACTATTCGATGAATGGCACTCAGCTTAAGAATGTAAACAGAGAAACTGATCTGGGAGTAACAATATCGAGTAACCTAAAACCGAGTCAACAATGTTCAGAAGTTGTTAAGAAGGCAAACAAAATAATTGGCTTTATAGGCAGGTCATTTGAGCATAAATCCAAAGAAGTTATCCTAACCCTTTACAATTCCTTAGTCCGCCCTCTTCTGGAATACTGCATTCAATCCTGGTGCCCTTATTACCAAAAAGATATAAACAAGCTAGAACGAGTTCAACGTAGTTACCAAAATGATACCTAGCCTAAAGAACAAACCATACGAAGAGCGTCTTAGAGAATTAAATCTATTTCCTTTAACCCAGCGCAGATTAAGAAGCGACTTAATTCAAGTGTTCAAATCATCAAAGGCATCGACAATATGAACTGTAGTAAGTACTTCACTATCAACCAATCTAATTACACTCGGGGAAACGGTTGAAAAATTATTGGTAAATCTTTTAACTCGCACGAATCTAAGAATTTCTTCTTCAATCGAGTTGTCAACTTGTGGAATGGGCTTCCCAGAGACGTTATAGACTGCAGCACCGTTGATTCATTTAAATTCCGCCTAGACAAATATCTCGCATCAAACCCGCGACTGACTGCGTTTGTAAATGAATAACTTTATCCTCCCCTCAGTTACTAACCCATATGTCCCCTACTAACTTTCTAGTCCTGCCACGTTAGTGGCAGGGCAGTAGTTCCCTTTCCAATGTTCCCTTACCCACTCTAAACCACTGTTTGGACACTTGATCCTCAGTGTTTTGGAGGACAAGCAACCTAGAAGGGTCACTAGACCTGTTGTTGCTTGATTTCCTTTGTACTCCTTTGTACTTTGTACCTGCGTGCGTCATATGGGGGGGAAAATTTGATGGGTGATTGACGTCATTACACAACCTGGCCTCTCCTTTCGGACCCTGCAAACTACTTCGATGACCCGACGCTATGACTATCATCGATGCCATTGGACCACGCATCTGCTACGCAACTAGAGGAGCTGTGATTGGGGCGCGCACCATCCCCGCCTCCTGATTCGTTCCTTCACCATCATTGCATAGTATATAAGACCCGAGTAGTGGGCATTCAAATCAGTCGCATTTGGAGTTGGGAAGGTGAACAAGCAGCTGGAGGAAGACCGGGGTGAAGTATTATAATGGGATTGTGACTTTCAGTCAGATTATATAAGTGAGTGTTAAGTGTGTTCGGTGTAAACACTTATGTTGGTTAGTGAGATATGTGATTGGGAATTAACGTTAACGCTACTATTATGTACTTAACTATTTTAGTTGACTGACTTGTGGACTAAAGCAACTCTTTAAGTAATTGGGTTATGATAAAAGTAATACTATTATTTTATATTAATACTTACGAGTTCTTTCATTTTCTTTTAATTAACCCGTACAGCCCCAGCGACGCGTCTGATTCGTCGGCGATGTATGTAACGCACAGCCCCAGAGACGCGCCTGACGTGTCACCCTAATTGCGCCGACCGTAACCTCAGGTGTAGCCACTCAAGAGGGCTCAGATTTGTATGGGAACTGTGTACGTATCCCACGCAACCGTGCCGATGGTTGAAAACTCTCAAAGTCCACGTGCGTGCACGCGAGCGCGCAATAACCTGTTTTTTTGGGATAATTGCCTTCAATTTTTTACTCTTGTAAAATCCGTTTTCGGGGCTCTGTAGGACCATTTTTAAAGCTTTTTGAGCGGTTTTTCGTGGTTTTTCCTTCATTCCTAACCCATTCGCTATTGTTTCTGGAATAAAACCATTTTTTGAAAACCGGCCGGGTTCTGGTGCGCAAACATTACAAAACTAGCCGGGGCTCCACGGGTTAAGCTTACATTGCTGGTAAGAACAAGAACGGTGATACTATTGTCTCATATTAGTAATATCGCCTTAGACTAACAGGGCTGTTTTAATGTTACTTCTAGTGATTTCTTAAGCTGAAGAAAATTCTTTTAGTTTCAAAATATTATTTTTGATTTTCATATTATTTGAGTGAGACCTGAATCGAATCTATGAAGCGATCCTGTAACTTAATTTACTCATAATCAAACCTCAATGTTACGTGGTTAAGAAATACATTTATCTAACTTTTTATGTGATTTTGATATTAATCCTGATAATAATAATATAATACTATTAACGTAAGACAAGAACCAAGAATAATAACTACATTAAAATATAAATAAAAGGACATGATATAAGAAAACTATCTATTCATTTCAAAAAGGGTAAGAGACAGAAATATTCTTTCCTTAATATTTATCTTTCAAGACTTGATATATAATTAATAGTCCTTCTTTAGATATAACTTATTCGGTTCTTAACCATAGCCTACTAAGCTTTGGTTAAATAATAATTCTTTATAAATACATGACTTTAATTAGTTTCAGTATTTGTTAATAATTAAAGAGTATCAGTCAATAAAGGATACCAAGTCCTAAGATCCAAAAGGAAAGGAAGCAACAACAGGAAATAATTTTATTAGAATTTACTTTAGTTTTGCCTTCAGCGGATTGATACCTTTATATATATCTCTGTGCTATTTAGTTTCATAAAGTTAACCACTTGAGGATCAAGATACGTAACAGAAGAATGGTGACCTTGCCAGGATTCGTTTCATACAGTTTCACTCGGTTTCATTACCGTTTCACTGCTTAAAAATCAAATATTAATCATGCCTGATATAATTAATGATGAAGATGCTCGGGGTTTCATAGAATCAGAACCTACAGCCCCTGATATTGACCGTCTGTCAAAAACCTAACTGAAAGTGCTTGCCTCACATCTCCAGTTAACTGTCTCAAACATGTCGAAAGTAGAGATGGCTCAGACCATAAAATCCTACCTGTTCCCTGTAGAAGGCGAGGAGGGTGACGGAGCAGTTGGTGGGATCCCGAGTAATCCTAGCCAACTTGATTTTCAATTACCACCTGGTTTTACCGTTGATTAATTATTCGAACTAGAACTAGCCAGAGTAAAGACCGAACAATATCAATATCAATATCGTACGGCTCAACTAAATGTCAATACAAATGCTCCCTTAATTGCTCCCCCTCTGGGATGGACTATGACCAGTGTCATTCCACCTTTCACTGAGGATAATGTGCAGGATTTCTTTATTTTGTTATGAGGAAGTTGCTGGAGGTATGAGGTGGACAAGAGATCAATGGCCTTTTATGTTACAAACCGTTTTGACAGGGCAGGCTCGAGCCACGTATATGTCAGAAGTAGCAGAGGTGAGGCAGGATTATGACATTCTCAAAGAAGCTATCCTATCAATTACAGCCTGAGGCTTACAGGCAATCTTTCCGTAAAAAACAGAAGAAAGTAGAAGAAACCCATAAGGTATTTGCCAGGACCATGACTAAAAACTTTCAATCATTGGGTCAAGAGTAAGAAAGTCGCAAGCTACAACGATCTGAAGGAGTTGGTCCTGTTAGAAAATTTCCTATGGAAAATTGATTCTTCTGTAGCCTATCATTTGAGGGGGAAAAAGGTAGATTGTCTTGCGACGCCGCTGACATGGCTGACACATACGTGCTCAACAACAAATTTCGTGGAAAGAAGCCCTACGATAATTCTAGTTCTAAGTATCCCAATCACAAATCTGACAGACCCAGTCACAACCCTGTAACGTCTTCCCCAGCTAACCAAAATAGAATTGTTCCCCCAACTAAAAATACGACTCAGGGCAATGGTAACAGAGGTAACGTTCCCGTATCCCCTAAAGTATGTACTTTTTGTGGCAAGAGAGGCCACCTAGCTTATCAGTGCTGGGCCAAGAAGAGAACCGAGAGATTGGGGCAGACAGTCGCCGCCGTATCTCAAACTACATATGTGCCTTTAATGCAGGACTCCCGACAGAAGGAGTACCTAGCACCAAAAGTTCCTTTAATACAGGACTCCCGACAGAAGGAGTAACCTCGCAGCTAACGTATACCATCTAGACAGGGGTGTAGTAGCATGTGTGGTGCAACCCACTAGGGTTAAGCCAATAATAATTTCTCCATCAGTGCAGGACAGTTACCGTCCCTTTATTTCATCTGGCAACGTGAGATTAAATGGTTGCATGCATGAGGTAAAAATTCTGAGAGACACAGGTTCTACTAGCACCCTCATGGTGAATCCTTACACTGAGTGCCCACCTGGCGAACCAGTTATAATGAGAGGTGCTGGAGGCCAATTTTATGCATACTTGGTAAAAGGCGAAATTGAATGCGAGTTACTACAGGGTGAGGCCACCATAGCTTTGTGTAGGTCCCAAGATATCCCTGTGCCCGGGGTAACACTCCTTTTGAGGAATGATGTAGCAGGTGAGAAGGTCCGACCAGACCCCATTTTATCACTTTCCCCCGTTAACGAGCCA
Organism: Paralithodes platypus; assembly: GCA_032716605.1. Lineage (NCBI taxonomy): Eukaryota > Metazoa > Arthropoda > Malacostraca > Decapoda > Lithodidae > Paralithodes > Paralithodes platypus. The sequence goes on along the minus strand of CM064538.1, from coordinate 16,866,145 downwards.
CTAACCGGTGAGCTCGAAAAGGAGATGCCAACAGTTTTCCCTGTGTGTGCTGTCACACGTTCAATGTCTCAAGTAGCAGTTCCCTCAGACAGAAATGTACCGATTGTAAGAGTTGATGAAAGGGATGATGAGAGTGTGAATGACGCTCCAACTGTGCCTGATGATGTGACTGAGGTGGATATATCCGACACCTTTATGGCTCATCATGACCCTAACGATGACCATGAAACCCCTCCAAATTGTCCTAGTGGCCTGGTAGAGCTACAGAAAGATGATAGAGAATGCAAGGAGTTAGCTGCCAGAGCCGTGAGTGAAGAGGAATGTGAGAAGGAGGGTGGTGAATGTTTCTACCTCAAAGGAGGAGTATTGTGGCGTAGATGGAGACAGCCACACAGACCAATCGATGATGGGTCCTGGGACGTCCATCAAGTAGTAGTCCCCAAACCTTGTCGTAGAGATATCTTGGAAATGGCACATTGTATACCATTGGAAGGACACCTAGGTGTGAGAAAAACTCTAGACAGAATCAGAGCCCAGTTTCACTGGCCAGGAATGTGTGCAGAAGTAGTGGAGTTTTGTAGAGTGTGTCACACCTGCCAGATGACAGGAAAACCCAATCAGAAGGTGCCTGTACATCCTCTGGTGCCCTTGCCCTTCTTCGAGAATCCTTTTACTCGGGTGGTAGTGGACATTGTAGGCCCATTGCCTAAGACTTCCCAAGGTAACATTTATTTATTAACGATTATGGACATGGCAACTCGCTACCCAGAGGCTATACCCTTAACCCGGGAACTGCTGGAAGACTCTTAACCTCTGAAGTGCGCATGGGGGTAATTGGAAACGTCCCCCTGTGCTGACGTATTTGAGGTGTTTCCGTCACTAAAATATGCATTGTGCCATTAATAGCATTAATACTTATCCATATGCGCCTATTATGGGTTGATTATAAAGGTATTAACCTGAAACAACAATAAAACGAGTGAAAACAGCGTTTGGATGGTCAAAATCGGAGATATAGCCCGCGAGTTGTATAATGTATGGGTGAGGCAATCTGCTTTCCCGCCAATTTCCCCCAAGGCCACTGAGACACAGTCGATCGATACTCTCTCTCTCTCTCTTGCACTCGCTTGCTATCAGTGATGACCACACCCTCCAATCGGATTTCTAATGTTAGCACGAAAATATACCTCAGAATAAGGGAATAACAGGGAAAATAGGTGATAACTGAAGGAGAGGAGGAAAGTGGGGAAGGAGGGGAGGTAGAGGACTGAGATTTTGCATGGCCCAGGGGCCAAAAAAAAATAAAAAAATAAAAATAAAATATGTTTTTTTCGATGTCAAAAGTTGATTTTTTTTTTCTCTGACTCTTAAGAGTCTCCCCGCAGTGCGCCGGGGGAACTCTTAAGAGTCTCCCCGCAGCTCCCGGGTTAAGAGTCAGGGGGAAAAAAAATCAATTTAAAACCGAAAAAAAAATAAAAAAAACATTTATTTTTTATTTTATTTTTTTGCCCCTGGGCCATGCCAAATATCACTCCTCTACCTCCCCTCCTTCACTTATCACCTATTTTCCCTGTTATTCCCTTATTCTGTGGTATATTTTTAACATTAGCGAGTTGCAAGCAGGGCATTGTCATCACTGTTAGCAAGCGAGTGCAAGAGAGAGAGAGAGAGAGAGAGAGAGAGAGAGAGAGAGAGTATCGATCGACAGTGTCTCTCCAGACTTCGGGAAAAGTGGCAGGAAAGGAGGTTGCCTCAGCCATACATTATGTAACTCCCGGCCTGTATCGCCGATTTTGACCATCCAAACGCTGTTTCCACTTATTTTATTGTTGTAACAGGTGTAACCTTTATAATCAACCTATAATAGGCGCATATGGAGAAGTATTAATTCTGTTTATGGTAAAATAAATATTTTAGTGATGGGAACAGCTCAAATACATGCTCACAGGCAGAGGTGTCTCATACCCCTCATGCGCACTTCAGAGGTTAAGGACTATCTCTGCTCCAACTGTCATCAAGGAACTGCTCAAATTCTTCACCAGAATGGGTTTCCCCCATGAGGTGCAAAGTGATCAAGGAACTAATTTTACCTCTAAAAAATTTCAGCAGTCCCTGAAGGAGTTGGGTATCGAGCATGTGAAGTCGAGCACCTACCACCCAGAGAGTCAAGGGGTTCTCGAACGGTATCATCAAACTTTGAAAGCCATGTTACGTAAATATTGTACAGAGACCGGAGTTGAGTGGGATAAGGGGGTACCTTTCCTTTTATTTGCTACTCGTGCGGTTCCAACAGAATCCCTGGGTTTTTCCCCTAATGAGCTAGTTTTCGGTCACCAGGTAAGAGGTCCTTTGCAACTATTGCAGGATAGCCTAGTTGGCCAGGAGGGGAACCAAAACCTCCTCAAGTATGTTTCAGATTTCAAAACCCGGCTGAGATCCTCATGTGAGTTTGCAGCTCAAAACTTGACAGTGGCTAAAAGCTCCATGAAGAACTGGTATGACAGAAAAGCCCGTGAGAGGGAGTTTCAACCCGGTGATGAGGTTTTGGTCCTGCTCCCTCTTTTTGGCCAACCTTTATCTGCCAAGTTCAGGGGCCCATATAAGATCATTCAAAGGGTGAGCATTACCGATTATCTAGTAACTACCCCAGACAGGAGAAAGCCCACGCAAGTATTCCATATAAATATATTGAAACCCTACCATAGGTCCCCTGATTCCTCTCCTCCAGATTCTCCCACTGTGGCAGTGAATGTCAGGACCTGTGGACAGTCTGGTGCGGACGAAGTCTTCAGTTCTCTTACTGACCCGCAACAGACTGTTCAAGAGCCTGAAGGTATCCATGCAGACTTTGACTTGTCATGTAGCCTATCCAACTTTAAGTATAACTCAATAGCTTGGGGGGAATTACCATCTAAACTATGTCATCTTCCCTCTGATCAAGCGAACCAACTAATCTCTGTTTTATCTCAGTCTCCCAGTGTGTTCCGTGATACTCCAGGGCTCACTTATTTGGCCGTGCACGACATCGACGTAGGGGATGCAACACCCATTAAACTATCCCCCTACCGTGTCTCACCACAACGCAGGAGTATACTGCAGGTCGAGCTTGACTTCATGTTGTCAAACGAGCTGATCACTAGGGCCTTAAGCAAGTGGAGTAGTCCGGTCATACTTGTGCCAAATCCAGACGGGAGCCATTGGTTATGTATGGACTATAGGCAAGTTAATGCTGTCACAAAGAAAGATACCTACCCAATACCACGGATTGACGACTGCATTGACCAGATTGGTACAGCCACCTATATCAGCAAGATTGACTTAATGAAGGGATATTGGCAAGTAGTTCTCACCCCTAGAGTGAGGGAAATATCATGCTTTGTAGTCAATAATCAAGCCTTCTGCTGTAACGTAATGCCCTACGGCTTGAAAAACGCTCCAGCTACATTCCAGCGCCTCATGAATTTGGTAACTGAAGGGGTACCTGGATGCGTTGTCTACATCAATGATATTCTTATCTTTTCACAGTCATGGGAGGAGCATCTTTACCAACTTAGATTGCTGTTCTTAAATCTTGCTGATGCCAATCTGGTGGTAAATCTTAAGAAATGCACCTTTGTAAAGAGTACGGTCCAGTATCTGGGATATACGGTAAGTCAGGGGCAGGTTGCACCTCCTCAAGCAAAGGTAGTCTATTCTAGAATTCCCAAATCCTAGCACTAGAAACATATCCAAAGGTACCTAGGAATGATTGGTTATTATAGGCATTTCATCTTATATAACTTCTAAAACTTCTCTCTGAAGATGTCAATTATAATGAGATAATCAGAATGTAGTGTCGACTAGAAACCTTTGGAAGGATTTAGTATCTGGGCGTACGGTCGTCATGTATGTTTACATTGGTCGTGCGCTCGTGTTTACGTCTATTTTTACTGCTTCTTTTCTGGAATTTGCCCCTTGCTCGCAATATATATAATGATGACAATAAGTCATGGGGGATGAGTGGGGGCAAAGGCCCCCTTTAACCTATTATTATATCTCACAGCAGACAGGGACGTGATCGCAAGTAGTGTAAACAAGGTGGGCGATACTACATCCTTACCGAAACCTACTGGTATTTTTGAAGTTTACTGTGTATATTTATCAATGGTATGTACGGGTTCATTACAATTTTTAGTTTACTTTGTGTGAGACATTGCAATATTTGTGTTATGATTATATTTCCTTTCATAGTACTGATATATATTTAGTTGTGAAGGCATACCCTTTTCACACAGACTTTGCAAGGCACTATACTTTATTTAAGCGCAATATATTAGGAATTCTTGCCTGTACCTTCTTAACACCTTACGAGCGGCCTATGCGGTTTATTTATATGTACCGCCCAGCGGGGTGTTTTTAGCCAAAATAGGGCTGTTTACGTGATCATTTTCATGCCTAAATAAGACCCAGAACGTAAAACAAGTACCTATCCCTGAAAGGGCATAAACAGAGCTTTCGAATGACACCATAACGATCCTTTTATGATGGCTAGTTTTCTTGCAATAACCGTGCAACGCGAGTGCAAAAAGCATGTAATTAGCCACTTTCCCGATACAATTCCTTATATAGCGAGTGAGAGAGGGAGGAGGGAGCTGGGATTCGTGTCAGTATGTTCGCCGCGGTGGTCTGGAGCAGTCATACGCTCGCTACTCTCCTGCCACCACTTGTCTCTCTCTCTCAGCAACATTACGTGCTGAAATTGCCACTCGAGTTATGTCGAGCGCCGCCACATAGTCCAGCTTTATTTAACTCGACTTATGTGGTGAGCCGCTAAATAAGGGTTAAAGCTCACAAATAATTAACCTTACACTGATCTCCATATTTTGTTCTAATTATTAGTATATAATTACGTTCTCAAGCGGTATATAGTGGTGACAGGACAGACAATGTATGGAGGGTGAGCCAAGCAAGGAGTTTGATTCTATAGTTGGTTTGAAGCAGGGGTATGTCATGCGTCTATAATTGTTGAATTTGTTCATGGATGGAATTAATACAGAGGTTCAAGGGACAGAAGTGGATACTAGTGGGTTGTAGGTAAATTGAGAAAGGTGATAAGACATTTAGGGTACTGAATTACGTATTAATTTTGTTTAGTCTTTACGTTTACTTTAGTACTGAACTATGTATTAATTTTGTCACTCATTATGTTTACTTAACCACTGAATTAATTAATAATACTGACACTAGTAATCTTCTTTAGTTTACTAAATAATTAAGTATTTATTTGTCACCAAAGTAATGATTATTACTTTATCTCTGAATGTAATAATTATCAAATGTTAAAACAGTGCATGCTTTCCACTTTGAACTTATGAATATATTTGTTTATATACATAAACAAATCAATATTATCCTGCGTTTCTTTACCACAGTGTTAATGTGTCATTGTTTAATAGAAACTTGAAAACAAAAAAAATTGACAAGTCACATATGTGAAAATTAAAACCGGATAGAGCTGTTGTGTGCTTTATTCAATGAGTAACAACATATTCATGAAAAACAAAATTTGTATTGATGTTGAATATAATACAAAACATACAAAACCAACAGCCTATCAATGCAAAGAAGAAAAAAAACTAACACAAAATATCAATGTAGAAATATAGTAGGCCTATACTGTACAGTATATAACTTTCCCTGTACACCTAATACTTGTAAATTATGAAACCTGATGCACTTTTTTTGGAATGAACACATTTCACACATGTATAAAGAATTAGATGTTACCAATACATAGTTGTATTATTACTTTATATGAAATCTACTGCAGTACCATATGAAATATGTTTTTCTTTGGATGTGTAGGCCTACGTGTTTTCATAATTCATGTTTTTTTTTTTTTTTTTTTAAGAGACAATGAACGGAGGAAGGAAAAACACAGATAAAACAAAAAGGTCCATGTGCCTAAAGGCATCCTCCATTCATAAAATGTTTGTAACAACTGGATTTAAACATTTGTAGATTGTAAGTTTGTGGAAAGCAATTCGAGGGAAGTGAATTCCAAAGAGTAGTAGCTCTGGGGATAAATGAATTCTGATAAGCAGAAGTTCTGCATTGTGGAGGAGAAAGTGTAAATTCATGGGCGCTCTCAGCTGCCCTAGTTCTACGGGGAAAGATGTGGAGAGGCGGCACAATTGAAGCAAGTTCCTCGGAACAATTGCTGTGAAAATATCTGTAGAATAATGCAAGGGATGCAACGTTTCTTCGTATGGATAATGTAGGAAGGTCCTGTGTGATTGCAGGGTTATTGATTAATCTAATAGCTTTATTTTGAATTTTGTCCAACTGCCTCAATGCAACCACTCCACTTCCACCCCACAGAGGTGAACAGTAATCCATCTGAGAACGCACATGACTTTTATATATCACGGCCAACTGCTCGTCAGTGAAGAATTCTCGAACTCTGTACAGGAGTCCCAGTTTTTTAGAGGCATTCTTAGCAATGCTTCTAACATAATGTGTCCAGCTCAAGTTAGTAGTTAATGTTACACCGAGAATGTCAATACTAGGGGAAGTGGGAATATTTACATCATTAAAAAATATATGGGAGTCAGTGAGATTCTGTCGGTTAGAAAATTGAATGTACTTGGTTTTCTGTGCATTAAAGGAAACTAGATTCTTTTGTCCCCATCCATTAATTCTAGAAAGGTCCTGGTTCAGAGAAATTGCAGTGTTTATTTTTGAATTTATAAGATCGGGTTGGGTGAAAGAATTGGTAAATGTGAAGGAACTGTGGAGTGTTGAGTCATCTGCGTAGGAATGTATTGGATTATGAGTGGTAGATATGAGATCATTGATATGAATGAGGAACAGAATTGGGGCCAAAACTGATCCCTGGGGAACACCAGCATTTATTGAGTGAAATTGAGAATAAAGGCCATCTACCATTACACGTATTTTTCTGTTATGAAGATAAGAAGAAATTAGTGGAACTAATGATGCAAGGCCGTAGTGTGACATCTTCGACAATAAGGATTGATGCCAGACTCTATCAAATGCCTTTGATATATCCAGTGCTATTGTATGTGTTTCACCATGTTGGTCTGTAGCTTGGTTGATTTGATGCGTAAGAAGGCAAAGCATGTCTGCAGTTGATCGACATCGTCTAAAACCATATTGCCTATCACTGATTAATTTATTATTCTCAAGATGCTTAATTATGTGATTATTTAATATAATTTCAAAGACTTTACCAAGAGTGGAAGTTATAGCTATTGGTCTGTAGTTTGATGGATCTGAAGAGGCACCTTTTTTAGGAACTGGATGGATGTTTGCTTCTTTCCAGGGTACTGGGAAGCATGAGGTATGAGTACACAGACGGAAAATTTTTGCCAATACAGGAGCGAGCTCCAAGGAGCAATTCTTAAGTACTATTGGAGGAATTTCATCTGGACCAGGAGCCTTATCTACCGAGAGATTCTGCAAAATAGTTTTGACATGTCTGGTGTGGATCTTAAGTGAGGGAATTTCAGGCGAATTAAAATTAAGTACAGGGACATCTTGATTTATTTCATCTAAGGTTGAGTTGGTGGAGAAAATATCCGCAAGAAGGTTAGCTTTACCTCGTGGGTCACTTACAAGATTGCCAGTCGGAGATTTTAATGGTGGAATGGATGAAGCAGTAGTGAAGTTGGATTTAAATGAGTTAAGAGTAGACCAAAATATTTTGTTATCATTTGGATTATTTAGAAGTTTATTTGCCTGCTTGTGGAGAAAGTTTGATTTAGTTAGGTTTAATACAGTTTTGGCATGATTTCTGATGTTTCTAAAGTAATTAAAGGCTTCATGTGTTTTTGATCTTGTGTATGCATTGTAGGCTATTGCTTTTTGTTCAGTTACTCTAGCACAATTATGGTCAAACCATTTAGGCGAATTAGATCTTTTACTGTACTTTTGATGAGGAATAAAAGTTTCCATTCCAATTTTTACAAAATCTTGTATGTGGCTCAAGGTGGAGTGTGCATCATTAGAAAAGAAAGAGGTCCAGGGAATATCAATAAAGAAACCTTGAAGACCCTCCCAGTCTGCCCCATCGTAATGCCATTTAGTCACCAAAACAGGTTCAGAGTGGGAAGGTGTGGTAGGTGATAGACAGATGGCCTGTATCAGACAGTGATCAGAAGATCCAAGCGGGGACCTCACTGTAACATCATAATTTTCTGAATTGGTTGTTAAAAATAAGTCCAGTAGGTGGGAATTATGATTAGGATTATCTGGTACACGGGTGGGTTGGTTGACTAGTTGAGTGAGATTAAATGAGTCTGCAAATAGCTCCCATTCAAGACCAGCATCATCAGTCCTGGCTGAATGAGTGAGCCATTCAACATTATGGACATTAAAATCACCCAACACAGTGATTTCAGAAGAAGCATTTAAGTTGAGGACACTGAGTTGTGAGGACAGAGAATCAAAAAGACTTTGCTCTGGAGGAGTATTTGGGGAACGGTAGATGCAACATATGTATTTAAATTTACCAGCAGAAATTAATTTGTATATAGAATAATCAAAATAGGGACAATTGAAACTAGTAACCTCCTCCAGGGCAATTTCAGATTTTGCGAAGCAACATACACCTCCTTTAGGTCTGAAATTTTGGAGCAGTTGATAACCTGGAAAATTAAATCTAGACGTGTCAGATGTGGATGTTACTTGAGTCTCTGTCAAAAAAAGGAGAGTAGGGGATTCTGCTTGAAGAAATTGGTGTACAGAATTGATGTTAGAGTGAAGTCCCCTTATATTGCTAAAGAAAAAGCTGCACCGACGAGCAGCTTTGGGACGTTGCAATGCTCTTGACACAGTCGCATGATGACGACCGGGAGGGCCCTGTGTCAATGACCCAACCCTGCCGGGGGTGGATATCCGAGGGACCACCAGGTTTGCTCTTAACAATTGTACTGCCATGTTTATTGGGTAAGGTGTATGGTGTTACATGTATGATATGTAGTGGGAAGAGTAGTGTTTTATGGATAGAGGATAGCAATGTAGGGCAATGTCGTGAAGTTGGATGTGTATGTTATATAAAGAGGGTTTTCCTGATACCCTTGATGTGTGAGGCAGAAAGATATGTATCCAGCTACCAAGGCCTGGGAGAGAAAATGGAATTCAGGCTATTCCCTGAGTCTCCCGAAACATTGGCGGTAGTACTTCCCTGGGCGGGGCTGCCTACCGAAATCACCGAAGCACTCAATATCCACTCTTGATAAAACTAACTTCGTGGTGCAATGCATAAGTTTGTTGATTATCGGTGTGAGCGTCCTGGGTTCGAATCCCCGGACTGCTACATGTGTTTGTTAATTTCATTAATCGAGTTTAGGAGTAAAGTTGGTTAGTGGAGAGAACGTAATAATTTTTAGATTATTAATTAATTTTTAAAAGTTGCACAATAAACAAACCAAAATTGGGATAACACAAGATATAAGGCAAATGAACTTTAAACAGCATGTTTAAATGCTTCAAAACTGTTTTTCCTAGTTCAAAAATAAGAACAAAATTACCTTGCCCTAACTTAGAATTCCTAGTTAATACATAGTAATCATTACATTAGAAGAACTTAAAGAAATTGAACTGAGGAAGAGAAGTTTGAAACAATTTACGTGAAATAATTTTGTAGAATCTCATCCCTTGAGCATGTTGTCACGTTCAGCTTCCGGTGCCTCAACTTCCTCCTTCTCTTCGATGTCCTCATTGAAGGGGATGTTGCAATTAATGCAGAGTGTTACGACCGGGGCTCGTATAAAACAAGGGCTCTTAATCATTGGACTAGGAAAGCACACAACCACAACGGTATCACTAGATCCAACCCCTGAACTTATAATGCCGGCGCACAAAAACACCTATACCCTCCAGAGTTAAATCTGCGATAACGGGGTATCCTATAACTCAGTATAAGTGCACTACTACTACAGGCTGATGATCTCTGATACAGCCTGATCACAACAACATACATTTATGGTAATAAGGTATACTAGGAAAAGATAGAGATCTTAATTAAAGGATTTAATGCAAACTAGAAGAAGGTATATTTAAAATACTCTAAACAATAATGAACTGTCACTCCTATACTAAAGAAAGTGAACGAAAGTCCCAAAGCATCGAGCAGGAATCTTCTGAAGAAAGTCGGATGCTGGGGTAAGATGATCGTATCGGATTTTGAACTGTAGTATAAAGCAGGAACAGGATATGACAATTGTAAGGACATATAGGGTTAACTGGCACGGGAATAATAGTAACTGCGCAATAGTAGGAACTCAAACAGCAAAAGAAGTACTTCCTCATCAGCGAAACAGCCTACTAGGGTTGTGCAACTCAACAACAACCTAGACTAATAAATGCTGTGAATAATAATGCATACATAACAGAAAGAGTTTATAATCTAAATCTGGTGTCTGCTAGGCGAATAAAGTCTAGCTGGGATGTAGTAGGCTAGGAAACAATGGCTGAGCAAGCGGCTCGTAGCCTAGCGAAGTCCTTAAAGCTGTGCGGCCAAATTACGTTAATTGACGGGGTGCTCTCTTCAGAGATCCAGATCGCTAGTATCTGGTTCTCTCCTGGCGACCCTCTCAAAGTCAAAGCAAACCAGTTAGCACAGTGTTGGGTGGCAGAGGCAAAAGCCCTCACTCGCAACACAGGGCTAAACTCCCAAGGTACACAGTCAGAAAGACCACCTAGGCTTCCCACGTCTCCGTTGCGATTGTACAGGTTCAACAAAATCTAGTACACATCGGAAATCACAACACCAGTAGCCTTATCCCAGTCTAGCATTAAATCCCCCAGCAGACCACCAAGATACAGGAAGGGAGATACCGTGAGTGTGTCAAACCTCTACAGACAAAAATGGTAACCCTTCCAAAATGCCTAACTAAACATGTGTTATCTGAGAGCTTCAGCATATAATACGATGGCTGATATATGAAATCGTGCAGAACCAAAGGGAAGTTATGATATTAAATAGAGTAGAAGAATGAGAGGTAAGAAGTTGAGAGAGAGAGAAAGTGCTCTATAGGTAGAAGTCGGGAGACAGGGTGGCAAGGGACATGTGAAGGGTATGCTAGTCAGGAAAGCTCTGAGGATGGAACTCCTCGGGACCCCTCCAGGATCACACACAAAGGCATGGTGGTCAGCCAATCACAGGCTGCCACGTCACCAGGCAGCAGGGCTGCAGAAGGCGCCAGGAACCACCAGCCAATCAAGAGGCGCGAGACGGCACGCGCGCGAGCCTACAAAGCGAGGGGGGAGGCAGCACATGTATACGCACGCACACACTACCACCCCACTGCCTATATTATTCTCTCTCCTTAACTATATACAATGCATCCTATGTTCAACTCATGATATAAAATGCTTCCCGGTGTCACAGACGAAAATAAAGACCTCCACGGGACTGTCTGTAACAACACGAACACTATGAAAGAAAGAACAACATTGTAGATAGACTGTAGCCAAATACCTTGCCCCGGCGAGTGCTAGCGAGTGGCCAAGCGAGCGGCTGAGCCCACATGGCGTTCTGCTGAGCTGCAGGCGTCACAAGAGGTTGTGCAATAACATGCATGCTGCAGTGATTTTGCAACATTTTGCTGGGTCATACTGCAATGCCCCTCCAGCTCTATGAATGCAACGGAACCTTTACTTTAGATTACCAATGGTTTGTTCGCCGACAACACGTGCACGGGCATGATCTCTATTATACAGTAGCATTGTTTTGCCTCTGTGTTTGGTACTAAAAAAAAAAAAAAAAAAAAAAAAATCCTTAGGTATGGCTATAGAGGATAGCCACTGTTACCTACTAGTAATGCATTGCCATAGACTCCATCATCAAATCTCGTTTTCAAAGGGCGATTTCCCCATATGAAAGAGTCCTGTGTGCTTCCTGGATATTTCACAGTAAAGCTCAGTATTCTCATCTTGGCGCACATTGCCTGAATATTCAGAGAATGGTAGTACTTCCTATTAACGTAAATTTTTCTTGTTGTCTGGGCGCTTTGATTGAGATATGAACCATATATGGCACCAATAATGTGTGGGAAGTTGCTGAAGGCAAAGAAATCCTGCTTCATTGTAGTTATGGCTTGACCGGTGGGCATCTTTATTTGTGACACGGCTCTTCTGTACAACACGTTTGTCACTTGCTGAATAACTCTACTAATACTAGATTGGCTAAGACCAATCGAGTCGCCCACAACACTCTGGAATGACCCACTTGTAAAAAATCTTAAAGCAATCAAGATCTGTGAATGTACGGGAATGGCACGAGATCTTCTTGTCATTCGGCCAAGCTGAGGCTCAAGATCCTCAGAGACTTAGAATCTCATTTCTTGGGAACCTGTAGTATCTTAGAAGGTGTTTGTCAGGGACGTGAAGTGGATCCAGTGGGTCATGGAAAACTCTCTCACGATGCACAGCCCGTCACTCAGCATCTAAGACAACCAACACTGCCATTGTCTGTAATAACAGTCTGCACAAATGTCATTCCATTGACCCTGAGACACACCTTAGTAATTAACGGGGACGTGTGAATTGGTAGTTGACAAATACGTGTGAACTAGAAATTGACGGGTATTTGTGAATTACAATAAGCGCTTATCCCCTTATTTTTTTATCTATGCAGGTTGTTACGATGCTTCGGTGAACAAATGCAGAGCTTAAGAATATGTATCTGGCATGTGGTGCTGCACAGAGACAAGGCAGAGTAGCAGCCAGACTATGCTGATACATACCCTCGACGACATCATTCTTGTCACACTACATTCTCATCCATAGACAGAAGAGTGAGGGAAAGAAGATCATTTAGCCGCAATATGTCAGATTCAAGACGACCACGCACTGTTTGAAGAACGGCAATTACTAATAATCCTCAAGGTAGTACACGTGGCATAGCTAGTGGTATGTATCAATTTTAGAAAGTGCAACATTTAGTCCCAGGTGATATTCCAAGACGATCTACATTCTGTATTTTGTTTTGTTTTTGTTAAATCAAAATTCAAATAATAATGACTTTTTTTTCAGTATGATATTGTTTACAAAAGAGGCAAGTTTAAAATATATTTTTAACAGCCACAGTTTGCATTTTTGGGATGAGGAGAACCCTCATATTACATGGCACAGAAGACACCCACATTGCTTCTCAATAAATGTATGGTGCGGCATAGTTGAGGATTGTTTCGTAGGTCCTCATGTCCTTTCCGGTCGCCTGACTGGCTCAATTTATCATAATTTCCTAGAGTATGATTTGCCAACATTACTGGATGATGTACCTTTATCTACACTCAGAAGGATGTGGTACATGCATGACGGTGCACCTGTGCACTTCAGTATACCTGTACAGGAATACCTTCACAACGGTTTTCCTGGCAGGTGGATAGGAAATGGCGGTCCCATTTCCTGGCCAGCACAGTCACCTAAACTTAACCCCATAGATTTTCTTTAGAGTCATACCAAATCCATAGTATATGAAACCCCTGTCAACAGTGTGGATGAGTTACTCCCGCTGCGTGCCATGAAGTACGAGTAGGTCAGTCTATAAATCGCCGATATAGTTTATGCTTGGATATTTAGAGCAGGAGCCGGGTCTGGTTAGCTGGAAAGGTAACCAATTTTCTTTCCCACCAAAGAATCACCTATCAATGCTAATGTATGGAACTGGACGACTGGATTTAATCCACTCCAAAAAATGATCTAGATCAGCTTTGCACAGTAACCCATCCTAAATAACTGGGTAAGAGTTTATCACCTGTGACGCCTACCAGCGTTGGCAGAATCGCCTCTCGGTAGCCACTAGCGCTCGCCAGGGACATTGAAGTGGGCTACAGTTATCAGAGAATGTTGTTCTTTCTTTCCTAGCAATCGTATTGTCACAGACAGTCCAGTGGTGGTCTTTATTTTCGTCTGTGACAACGGGAAGTGCTTTATATCATTAATAGAATATAACATGCATTGTATATTGTTAAGGAGAGAGAACAATATAAGCAGTGTGGTGGTAGTGTGTGCGGGCGTATACATGTGCTGCCTCCCTCGCTCGGAGGCTCACGCGCGTGCGTTCTCACTCCCCTTGATTGGTTGGCGTGTCTGGCTGTGTCACGTGACACCTGCTGCCTTGTGACGTCTCGGCCTGTGATTGGCCGACCACCGCGTCTTTGTGGGCTCCTGTGTTCGCGGGGGTCCCCAGGAGCTGCCTTTCTCAGAGCAGGCTAGGGACGCACACGACTAACATCCTTTTTACAACTGTCCCCCATATCTCCACCATTCTGATACTGTCTCTCTTACTCAACTTCTTTTCTTTCATTCCTCTAATCTTTTAACGTCACAGCACTCCCTTTGGGTTCTGTACACGATTTCATATCGGCCCATCGTATTGTGTGCGTCGCTCTCATATATATTTACATGTATTAGAATAGGCTATAAGGGTTCTTAGTCTATGGAGGTTTGATGACTCTTTGTGTGTGTCTCCCTCATTATCAGTAGTGCTCTGCTCGGTTATTTAATGCTAGACTGGGATGAGGTTTCTGTTGTCGTTGTCACTGATGTGTGTACGGTTTGTTTATACCTACACGACTTCGACGGTTTCTGTGGTAGCCTAGGTCGTCCTTTTGGTTGTGTCTTTTGCGAGTGCAGCATCGTGTTGTAAGAGGGCATTAGCCTACTACCTTATAACACAGTGCTGCCTCTTTGCTTGACTTTAGAGGGATCACCAGGGTAGAGCCAGATACTTGAGATCTGGACCCACCAATAGAGCATCCCCATCATTAACGTAACTTTAATCATACCGCCTTACTGGCGGCGCGCAACGTATGTCGAGTGAAGACATTTGGACTATGTGGCGGTTCACAACTTATGTCGTGTGCCATTTTCAGCACATAATATTGCTAAGAGAGAGAGATAAGTGGTGGCAGGATAGTAGTGAGCGTATGACTGTTCCAGACCACCGCGGCGGACCTACTGACATGAATCCCACCCTCCCCCACCCTCACGCACTCGCTACATAGGGAATTAAGTAGGGAAACTACCTAATTACATGGTTTTTGCACTCGTGTTGCGAGATTGTTGCAAGAAAACTAGCGGTCATACTAGGATGGTTGGGGTCATTGGAAAGCTCTGTTTATGCCCTTTCAGGGATAGATACTAGTTTTACCCTCTGAGTCTTATTTAGGCATGAAAATGATCACGTAAACAACCCTATTTAGGGTAAAAACTAAAAAAAAAGCTGGGCGGTATATATAAATTACCGCCTAGGCCGCTCGTTAGGTGTTAAGGACAACGCTAGGCTATGAGCCTGTCTTGCTCAGCCACAGTTTCCTAACCTTGATATCCCAGTTAGACTTTATTCGCCTAGCAGACTAATTAGGACCTAAGCTCTTTTGATATGTATGCATTATTATTCACAAGCATTTATTAGTCTAGGTTGTTGTTGAGTTGCACAACCATAGTAGACGGTTTCGTTGATAAGGAAGTACTTCTTTTAGTGTCGAGCATTACTACCGTTGCGCATTTATAGTATTCCCGTGTCGGTTAACATTATATGTCCTATCTTTTTGTGTGTTCGCTTTACACGTGTGGTGTCCTGCCTCCTGCCTTTATATAGTTTAAGATACGAGCATCTTATGAGCATCAGACTTTCTTCAGAAGTTTCCAGGTCTATGCTGTAGGACTATACTTCACTTTCTTTCAGATAGGAGTGAAGAGTTTATTGTTGTTTAGAGTAACTGTATTAAAGCATCTTTTTATTGTATTAAATCTTGCAGTGATTTAATTGATCTTTCCCTAGATTCTTGTTTATGCATTTAACGTAACTTGCATCCTGTGTGTTATCAGGCTATACCAGTGTGGGTTAGCCTGAAGTAGAGTACATTTATGCCCAGTTAAGAATACCCTGTTATCGCATATTAACTCTAGAGGGTATAGGTGTTTTGTTCGCCGGCATATAAGTTCAAGGGTTTGGATCTAGCGTACCGTTGTTGCATAGTGCCCTATTAACCCTTAATTAGCGGCGAGCAACATAAGTCGAGTTAAATAAAGCTGGACTATGTGGCGGTGCTCGACATAGGTCGAGTGGCAATTTCAGCACGTAATGTTGCTGAGAGAGAGAGACAAGTGGTGGCAGGAGAGTAGCGAGCGTATGACTGCTCCAGACCACCGCGGCGAACCTACTGACACGAATCTCACCTCCCTCTCTCACTCGCTATATAAGGAATTGTATGGGGAAAGTGCCTAATTACATGCTTTTTGCACTCGCGTTGCACGGTTATTGCAAGAAAACTAGCCATCATAAAAGGATCGTTATGGTGTCATTCGAAAGCTCTGTTTATGCCCTTTCAGGGATAGATACTTGTTTTACGTTCTGGGTCTTATTTAGGCATGAAAATGATCACGTAAACAGCCCTATTTTGGCTAAAAACACCCCGCTGGGCGGTACATATAAATAAACCGCATAGGCCGCTCTTAAGGTGTTAATAGTCCAAGCATTAAGTGCCCTTATTTTATTCGTAGCCCCGGTCGTAACAAATGGCGACCTTGCCTAGTATCTTATCTTAGTCAACCTAGTGAACTCAGAAATAATTGCAGGATTTCTGGACATTTGTTTTTTTGAGGAATATTTTGGACACGTGGGAATTTTTTGGCAACGTGGTATAGCACTTGAGTTGTCTTCAAGCATTTTTGAGTGAATAGTGCTACATGAGAGTAGGTACTTTCTTTTTTTATAAACGTTGAGGATTTCCGGTGGACACTATGTCGAACGACGGATCAGTACATAGTGAGAGCACAGGCGAGGAGGTGGAGTTGTCTAGCTGCGCTCGGGTGGTAAACAGTGAGGAGGATGCTCGGATATTTTTGGAGGAGCCTGTGTCAGCGGATCGTGTGTCGGGGCTAGACCGGTACGGACTGCAGTGTGTAGCCACGGTCTTAGGGTTTCTCGGTACTAGCGGTTTGTCGAGAGGTGAGCTGGTTACCTGTGTGCTCGGTGGGGCTTCGGGTGGAGCGGGAGCTGGGGCACCTTTTGCCCAGCCCCCATTCCACTCGACTCCTACCATGGCGCCCCCTCGGGCTCCAGAGCCGGGTACGTTCCCGCAGGTTGATGCCCGCTGGCGGTTGGGTATACCTCTAGGTGATTCACGGGATGGGTCTCCAATAGTAGCACCCCCTCCTCAAGGTTTGTCTGCAGAGATGTTGTTTCAGCTCAAACTCGCCAAACTTAACCAGCAGGCTGAGCAACGAAAGCATGAGGCTGAGCAACAAAAGCATGAGCTCGAACAGCGGCAGCGAGAAGCTGAGCTTCAGGTTGAGGCTACGAAGTACTGTGCAGACTGAGATCTTGAGAAGTCTCGGGTGGAGTCGACAGGGCAGCGTCTCGGTTCTGGGAATCGAGGTCTTAATCAGTCTTTATCGCACCTGCTCAAGTTAGGACCTGTATTTGATAGAGTCGGGTGTAATAGTTTTTTTTTGCGTTTTGAGAAGAAGTGCCGGGAGCACCAGTGGCCTGAGGTTAAGTGGGCAGCCCTTGTTTCCTCTAGGTTGGTTGGCAAAGGACTCAAGGCATATGATGCGTTGCCCTTGGAGTCTTGCATAGATTTTGAGGTATTGAAGGAGGCTGTCCTACGGGCATATGCGTTACAACCAGAGACTTATAGGTTGAAGTTCCGTGGTGTTACGAAGGGTCATGAGTGCACCTTTCTTGAACATACCCGGGAACTATCTTGACGCTTTTGGGAATTGGCTGAGATCGGAGAAGGCAACGACGTTTGACGAGATAAAACAGTTGATGCTTCTCGAGCAGTTCTTTAAGTGTACGGGCAGCGACCTGACGTGGAACCTCAAAGAGAAAAATCCTAAAACTCTACAGGAGGCAGCTGAGATGGCTGACCGTAGGCTATCGCTGATTCGTGGGTGCGGGTCTGCACAACGGAACGATGCAGGTAACAAGGGGCGCAACACTCCACCCCCCGAGTCAGTGATACACCATATAACAATGAAAACCTCAAAGAGAGGGAATAGCCTGAATTCCATTTTCTCTCCCAGGCCTTGGTAGCTGGATACATATCTTTCTGCCTCACACATCAGGGGTATCAGGAAAACCCTCTTTATATAACATACACATCCAACTTCACGACATTGCCCTACATTGCTATCCTCTATCCATAAAACACTACTCTTCCCACTACATATCATACATGTAACACCATACACCTTACCCAATAAACATGGCAGTACAATTGTTAAGAGCAAACCTGGTGGTCCCTCGGATATCCACCCCCGGCAGGGTTGGGTCATTGACACAGGGCCCTCCCGGTCGTCATCATGCGACTGTGTCAAGAGCATTGCAACGTCCCAAAGCTGCTCGTCGGTGCAGCTTTTTCTTTAGTAATATAAGGGGACTTCACTCTAACATCAATTCTGTACACCAATTTCTTCAAGCAGAATCCCCTACTCTCCTTTTTTTGACAGAGACTCAAGTAACATCCACATCTGACACGTCTAGATTTAATTTTCCAGGTTATCAACTGCTCCAAAATTTCAGACCTAAAGGAGGTGTATGTTGCTTCGCAAAATCTGAAATTGCCCTGGAGGAGGTTACTAGTTTCAATTGTCCCTATTTTGATTATTCTATATACAAATTAATTTCTGCTGGTAAATTTAAATACATATGTTGCATCTACCGTTCCCCAAATACTCCTCCAGAGCAAAGTCTTTTTGATTCTCTGTCCTCACAACTCAGTGTCCTCAACTTAAATGCTTCTTCTGAAATCACTGTGTTGGGTGATTTTAATGTCCATAATGTTGAATGGCTCACTCATTCAGCCAGGACTGATGATGCTGGTCTTGAATGTGAGCTATTTGCAGACTCATTTAATCTCACTCAACTAGTCAACCAACCCACCCGTGTACCAGATAATCCTAATCATAATTCCCACCTACTGGACTTATTTTTAACAACCAATTCAGAAAATTATGATGTTACAGTGAGGTCCCCGCTTGGATCTTCTGATCACTGTCTGATACAGGCCACCTGTCTATCACCTACCACACCTTCCCACTCTGAACCTGTTTTGGTGACTAAATGGCATTACGATAGGGCAGACTGGGAGGGTCTTCAAGGTTTCTTTATTGATATTCCCTGGACCTCTTTCTTTTCTAATGATGCACACTCCACCTTGAGCCACATACAAGATTTTGTAAAAATTGGAATGGAAACTTTTATTCCTCATCAAAAGTACAGTAAAAGATCTAATTCACCTAAATGGTTTGACCATAATTGTGCTAGAGTAACTGAACAAAAAGCAATAGCCTACAATGCATACACAAGATCAAAAACACATGAAGCCTTTAATTACTTTAGAAACATCAGAAATCATGCCAAAACTGTATTAAACCTAACTAAATCAAACTTTCTCCACAAGCAGGCAAATAAACTTCTAAATAATCCAAATGATAACAAAATATTTTGGTCTACTCTTAACTCATTTAAATCCAACTTCACTACTGCTTCATCCATTCCACCATTAAAATCTCCGACTGGCAATCTTGTAAGTGACCCACGAGGAAAAGCTAACCTTCTTGCGGATATTTTCTCCACCAACTCAACCTTAGATGAAATAAATCAAGATGTCCCTGTACTTAATTTTAATTCGCCTGAAATTCCCTCACTTAAGATCCACACCAGACATGTCAAAACTATTTTGCAGAATCTCTCGGTAGATAAGGCTCCTGGTCCAGATGAAATTCCTCCAATAGTACTTAAGAATTGCTCCTTGGTGCTCGCTCCTGTATTGGCAAAATTTTTCCGTCTGTGTACTCATACCTCATGCTTCCCAGTACCCTGGAAAGAAGCAAACATCCATCCAGTTCCTAAAAAAGGTGCCTCTTCAGATCCATCAAACTACAGACCAATAGCTATAACTTCCACTCTTGGTAAAGTCTTTGAAATTATATTAAATAATCACATAATTAAGCATCTTGAGAATAATAAATTAATCAGTGATAGGCAATATGGTTTTAGACGATGTCGATCAACTGCAGACATGCTATGCCTTCTTACGCATCAAATCAACCAAGCTACAGACCAACATGGTGAAACACATACAATAGCACTGGATATATCAAAGGCATTTGATAGAGTCTGGCATCAATCCTTATTGTCGAAGATGTCACACTACGGCCTTGCATCATTAGTTCCACTAATTTCTTCTTATCTTCATAACAGAAAAATACGTGTAATGGTAGATGGCCTTTATTCTCAATTTCACTCAATAAATGCTGGTGTTCCCCAGGGATCAGTTTTGGCCCCAATTCTGTTCCTCATTCATATCAATGATCTCATATCTACCACTCATAATCCAATACATTCCTACGCAGATGACTCAACACTCCACAGTTCCTTCACATTTACCAATTCTTTCACCCAACCCGATCTTATAAATTCAAAAATAAACACTGCAATTTCTCTGAACCAGGACCTTTCTAGAATTGATGGATGGGGACAAAAGAATCTAGTTTCCTTTAATGCACAGAAAACCAAGTACATTCAATTTTCTAACCGACAGAATCTCACTGACTCCCATATATTTTTTAATGATGTAAATATTCCCACTTCCCCTAGTATTGACATTCTCGGTGTAACATTAACTACTAACTTGAGCTGGACACATTATGTTAGAAGCATTGCTAAGAATGCCTCTAAAAAACTGGGACTCCTGTACAGAGTTCGAGAATTCTTCACTGACGAGCAGTTGGCCGTGATATATAAAAGTCATGTGCGTTCTCAGATGGATTACTGTTCACCTCTGTGGGGTGGAAGTGGAGTGGTTGCATTGAGGCAGTTGGACAAAATTCAAAATAAAGCTATTAGATTAATCAATAACCCTGCAATCACACAGGACCTTCCTACATTATCCATACGAAGAAACGTTGCATCCCTTGCATTATTCTACAGATATTTTCACAGCAATTGTTCCGAGGAACTTGCTTCAATTGTGCCGCCTCTCCACATCTTTCCCCGTAGAACTAGGGCAGCTGAGAGCGCCCATGAATTTACACTTTCTCCTCCACAATGCAGAACTTCTGCTTATCAGAATTCATTTATCCCCAGAGCTACTACTCTTTGGAATTCACTTCCCTCGAATTGCTTTCCACAAACTTACAATCTACAAATGTTTAAATCCAGTTGTTACAAACATTTTATGAATGGAGGATGCCTTTAGGCACATGGACCTTTTTGTTTTATCTGTGTTTTTCCTTCCTCCGTTCATTGTCTCTTAAAAAAAAAAAAGAAAAAAAAAAAAAAAAAACAACAAGAGCAATGATACCAGTTTTGATCACAAACCAAGGACTGTCCCATTTGAGAAAGGTCAGGGCCCTTCCCCACCTCAGGGGAAGTCCAAGGGTGAAGTAGTGTTTTTTCGGTGTCATAATAAGGGGCATTTTGCAAGTTCCTGCCCTAGTAACCAACCTACAGCAGTCGTATCTTTGGCTTGCAACATTCGGGTGTCTCTGAGGTCTTCTGCAATTACCCGGGGTGATATGTCAGATGCGGGGGCACAGCCAGTGAAGAAGTGTCCGGAAGGCTCGAAACCTGTCCGCGATGCTTTTTGCGGCCATAGAGGGCGTGGCTGCGTGAGTTGGGCTGGTTGCAAGCATGGGTTGGAGTTGTTGCGAGATACAGGTGCATCCCAGACTCTAATGAAAAACTTTACAGGCCGACCTATAAACGCGGCACGGATAGTTGTGGTGCAGGGTATTAATGCTACACGGTCATACCCGTTGGTTCGAGTAGAGCTGGAGGTTGGTGGTGTGACACGGGAGATGGAATCTGTTACGACCGGGGCTCGTATAAAACAAGGGCTCTTAATCATTGGACTAGAAAGGCACACAGCCACAACGGTAACACTAGATCCAACCCTCTAACTTATAATACCGGCGCACAAAAAACACCTATACCCTCCAGAGTTAAATCTGCGATAACGGCGTATCCTATAACTCAGTATAAGTGCACTACTACTACAGGCTGATGATCTCTGATACAGCCTGATCACAACATACAATTACGTTAATAAGGTATACAAGGAAAAGATAGAGATCTTAATTAAATCACTGCAATGATTTAATGCAAACTAGAAGAAGGTATATTTAAAGTTACTCTAAACAATAATGAACTGTCACTCCTATACTAAAGAAAGTCCCAAAGCATCGAGCAGGAATCTTCTGAAGAAAGTCTGATGCTGGGGTAAGATGATCGTATCAGATTTTGAACTGTTATATAAAGCAGGGTCAATATAGGACAAGTGTAGAGACAGACAGTGTTAACTGACACGGGAATAACGATAAATGCACACTACTATTATCTCCAACAACAAAAGAAGTACTTAGTCCGGCAACTCAAAAAGCCTGCTCAGGTTGTGCAACTCAACAACAACCAAGGCTTACAGTCAACGTGAATAAGAATGCTGCATACATAACATCAGTTTATAATTCTAAACGGGTGTCTGCTAGGCTAATAAAGTCTAGCTGGGATGTCGTAGGCTAGGAAACAATGGCTGAGCAAGCGGCTCGTAGCCTAGCGAGGTCCTTATGACTGTGCGGCCAAATTACGTTAATTGACGGGGTGCTCTCTTGAGAGATCCAGATCGCTAGTATCTGGTTCTCTCCTGGCGACCCTCTCAGAGTCAAAACAAAACGAGTTAGCACAGTGCTGGGTGGCAGAGGCAAAAGCCCTCACTCGCAGCACAGTGCTAAACTCACAAGGTACACAGTCAGAAAGACCACCTAGGCTTCCCACGTCTCCGTTGCGATTGTACAGGTTCACCAAAACCTGTTACACATTGGAAATCACAACACAAGTTGCCTTACCCCAGTCTAGCATTAAATAGCCTGGCAGACAGCCAAGGAATAGATAGAGAGACACCATGATTGTGTCGAACCTTTACAGACAAAATTGTAACCCCTCCAAAATGCCTAACTAAACATATAATATCTGAGAGCTTCAGCATATAATACGATGGCCGATATATGAAATCGTGCAGAACCAAAGGGGAGTTATGATATTAAATAGAGAGGACGAATGAGAGGTAAGAAGTTGAGAGAGTCTATAGGTAGAAGTCGGAGACAGGTGGCAAGGGATATGTTAGGGGTATGCTGGTCAAGCAAGCTCTGAAGAGAGCAACTCCTCGGGACCCCTAGGATCACACACAAAGGCATGGTGGTCAGCCAATCACAGGCAGCTACGTCACCAGGCAGCAGGGCTGCAGAAGGCGCCAGGAACCACCAGGCAATCAAGAAGCGTGGGAAGGCACGCGCGCGAGCCTACAGCGCAGGGGGAGGCAGCACATGTATACGCACGCACACACTACCACCCCACTGCCTATATTATTCTCTCTCCTTAACTATATACAATGCATCTTATGTTCCACTCATGATATAAAATACTTCCCCTTGTCACAGACGAAAATAAAGACCACCATGGGACTGTCTGCAACAACACGAACACTATGGAAGAAAGAACAACATTGTAGATAGACTGTAGCCAAATACCTTGCCCCGGCGAGTGCTAGCAAGTGGTCAAGTGAGCGGCTGAGCCCACGTGGCGTTCTGCCAAGCTGCAGGCATCACAAATCTTAGAGAAACTGCCAGTAGAGGACGTCGACCTTCTTCTCGGCAACGACTTTGCTGTGCCTACTCCTGAGGTTCCACCCTTAGTCGTTGCCGAGAGGGCAGCCGACGTGAGTAGGGAGGGGCAGGAGTTGGTGGAGAGGTGCCAACAACAGCAGATGGCGTGTGTTGTCACCCGATCTCGTGCATCTAAAGTGTCACAGCCTATTCCTCAGTCTCTAGACCAGCGGAGGAACGGTCGGAAGGAGCAAGCTAAAGCTGGGAGTAATTTTGTGAGTTTTGATCCAGCAGCTCTTCTTGGCGACTTAGTATTAGCACCAACGCTTAAGTCCGGAGTGGCCCCAGAACCTGTCACACTGGGTGTGGAGGTAGGGCGTGAGAAAACTCCGGGACAGCAAGTTGAACTCGAGGACGGTGAAACAGGTCATGTGAACCTGAAGGAATTTGTGAGGCAACCACCTGAGCAGCCTACTGTCCCTATGTTGGTCTGCAGTGGCCAAGGTACAAAGGAGTACAAAGGAAATCAAGCAACAACAGATCTAGTGACCCTTCTAGGCTGCTTGTCCTCCAAAACACTGAGGATCAAATGTCCAAACAGTGGTTTAGAGTGGGTAAGGGAACATTGGAAAGGGAACTACTGCCCTGCCACTAACGTGGCAGGACTAGGAAGTGGAGAAGGAGTACAAAGGAGTACAAAGGAGTACAAAGGAAATCAAGCAACAACAGATCTAGTGACCCTTCTAGGTTGCTTGTCCTCCAAAACACTGAGGATCAAGTGTCCAAACAGTGGTTTAGAGTGGGTAAGGGAACATTGGAAAGGGAATTACTGCCCTGGAACTAATGTCCGTGGCAGGATTAGGAAGTTAGTAGGGGACAGATGGGTTAGTAACTGAGGGGGGGATAAAATAAAGTTATTCATTTACAAACGCAGTCAGTCGCGGGTTTGATGCGAGATATTTAACGTTTCGGGAGATTCGTGTGAGTTAAAAGATTTTCCTGGTGAGGGGGGCAGTGGGGCACAGGTGGAGGAGAGTTGGGATTGTCATGTCTCGGTGGAGCAGTGGGCGGGGGACACGAGCCAGGTGGCTGTGGAAGCGCTAGAGCACCTGCTTGAGCAGCAGTGTGCAGCGCTCCAGCACCCGCTCGGTTCATACCCCACTGTTTGTGCCGAGCACCCAGGCCTCACAAGTCTTGCGGTGCACGAGGTTCCGCTGACAGGTCACTTGAGTGTCAGTAGACCGTTGGCCTCGTTGTTTCAGTGGTTCAAGGTGGGCGACGAGGCTTTGGCATGGTTGTCAGGTCAGGGTCGACCCATGGCTGCTAAGGGTAGTGGTCAGAACCAGGATAGTGAGCAGATTGGTGAGGTTGGCTGGGGAGTGGATGTACCCGGTCGTCGCATAGCCTCCCAATGCTGCTCCAGTATTATGCAACAGCTCTACCATAGACCGACTGTATCTTGCCATGTCGCTGAAGGCGGTGATGCTGCGCAGACAGATGTAGTTGCAAGGAATGCGGGGGTGCGCATGTACGGTATCGGTGGGGAGGCCTTAGCAATTATGAACTATGAGAGTGACTGCTCAGGTGGTACAGATTGTCCCTCTCGTGACCTGGCTGTTCTGAGAACAAAGGTGGAGAAGGAGGGAGGCTATAGTGTAGAAACTGTGGTCTCGGCTGGATTGTGGGAGGGCAATGAGCATGTTGTTCGTCGAGAGAAGTTGCAACCTCTTGTTCCTGAGAGTCAAGAGAAGTTGTTTACTAGGCTCTGGCAGTACCTCCGCATGTTTGTTCATTCTCCAGGCCTGATGTACGGGGTAGAATCCGACATAGAGGCTGGAGACAGTGCAAGGCTCAAAGTGGCTCCCTACCGTATAAATCCTGCTCGACAGCCTGTGGTGAAAGCAGAGCTGGACTACGTGTTGACGAAGGGTCTGAGGGATAAGGAATGTTGCGAGTGGTCGTTGCCTGTAACTTTGCAACCTGTGTTAAGTGGCAAGATCAGTGTGAGTGTTGATTGCAAGAGTGTGAGTGCATTATCCCTGACAGACGCCTATACCTTATCGAGAGTTAACGATCCCATAGACCGCATCGGGGCTGCATTGCTTATCACGAAGGTAGAACTAGTGAAAGGTTTTTGGCAGGTCCCGTTGCCGGAAAGAGCGAAGAGAAGTGCCAGTCTTGTGATGAATTGGGCAGTTTATCAGTGCCAGGTGTTGTTTTGCTGCCGGAACACAAGTTGGATGTGTGGCATGTTAAGGGCGCTGATAATGTGTGGCCGATTGTCACGGCAGGGTACGCTTCGGGGAGCACCCTCGCCGTTCAGTCAGTGTGTGTTTGAGAGTTGAGAAAAAACCAGGCTTGCCCCTATAGAGCAGCCGTCAAAAAACGACATTAAAATTAAATAAAAAAAATCCCATAAAAACTCTTTCTTTTTTATAGTTAATTGTAAGTTGCCAATATTTTAGCTAATGTCCTAAGTTGAACCTGTCTTTCACTTAGTAGGCTGGGCTCTGTGAAGCTCGCTCAGGGAGCATAGTAGGCTAAAATTATACTATTATGTTTGGGAGGGGTTATAAGATTTTCTTTATGCTAATGTGTGGTTTTTATTTAAGATTGAGCTTTGCATTTCATTTCCTGGTGGAGTGGCTAAGTGTGGCGGGTGTTGTCAGCATTCTGCCTTGTCAGATATCGTGCTCGCCTAATGTTGAGCGTCCTATATCTTGGGCGGGCTGTGACGCCTACCAGCGTTGGCAGAATCGCCGCTCGGTAGACACTCGCCAGGGACATTGAAGTGGGCTACAGTTATCAGAGAATCTTGTTCTTTCTTTCCTAGCAATCGTATTGTCACAGCCAGTCCAGTGGTGGTCTTTATTTTCGTCTGTGACAACGGGAAGTGCTTTATATCATTAATAGAATATAACATGCATTGTATATTGTTAAGGAGAGAGAACAATATAGGCAGTGTGGTGGTAGTGCGTGCGTATACATGTGCTGCCTCCCTCGCTCGGAGGCTCGTGCGCGTGCTTGCTTGCTTGCTTTCTTACGCCCCTTGATTGGATGGCGTGTCTGTCTGTGTCACGTGACACCTGCTGCCTTGTGACGTCTCGGCCTGTGATTGGCCTACCACCGCGTCTTTGTGGGCTCCTGTGTTCGCGGGGGTCCCCAGGAGCTGCCTTCCTCAGAGCAGGCTAGGGACGCACACGACTAACATCCTTTTTACAACTGTCCCCCATATCTCCACCATTCTGATACAGTCTCTCTCACTCAACTTCTTTTCTTTCATTCCTCTAATCTTTTAACGT
This sequence comes from Paralithodes platypus, assembly GCA_032716605.1. NCBI lineage: Eukaryota > Metazoa > Arthropoda > Malacostraca > Decapoda > Lithodidae > Paralithodes > Paralithodes platypus. The sequence goes on along the minus strand of CM064538.1, from coordinate 16,839,218 downwards.
CACAGCACTCCCTTTGGGTTCTGTACACGATTTCATATCAGCCCATCGTATTGTGTGCGTCGCTCTCATATATATTTACATGTATTAGAATAGGCTATAAGGGTTCTTAGTCTATGGAGGTTTGATGACTGTGTGTGTCTCCCTCAATGTCCTTAGTTTATGGAGGTTTGATGACTCTTTGTGTGTGTCTCCCTCATTATCAGTAGTGCTCTGCTCGGTTATTTAATGCTAGACTGGGATGAAGTTTCTGTTGTCGTTGTCACCGATGTGTGTACGGTTTGTTTATACCTACACGACTTAGACGGTTTCTGTGGTAGCCTAGGTCGTCCTTTTGGTTGTGTCTTTTGAGAGTGCAGCATCGTGTTGTAAGAGGGCATTAACCTACTACCTTATAACACAGTGCTGCCTCTTTGCTTGACTTTAGAGGGATCGCCAGGGTTGAGCCAGATACTTGAGATCTGGATCCACCAAGAGAGCATCCCCGTCATTAACGTAACTTTAATCATACCGCCTTAAGGACAACGCTAGGCTATGAGCCTGTCTTGCTCAGCCACAGTTTCCTAACCTTGATATCCCTAGCAGACACTAGTTAGGACCTAAGCTCTTTTGATATGTATGCATTATTATTCACAAGCATTTATTAGTCTAGGTTGTTGTTGAGTTGCACAACCATAGTAGACTGTTTCGTTGATAAGGAAGTACTTGTTTTAGTGCCGAGCATTACTACCGTTGCGCATTTATAGTATTCCCGTGTCAGTTAACATTATATGTCCTATCTTTTTGTGTATTCGCTTTACACGTGTGGTGTCCTGCCTCCTGCCTTTATATAGTTTAAGATACGAGCATCTTATGAGCATCAGACTTTCTTCAGAAGTTTCCAGGTCTATGCTGTAGGACTATACTTCACTTTCTTTCAGATAGGAGTGAAGAGTTTATTGTTGTTTAGAGTAACTGTATTAAATCTTGCAGTGATTTAATTGATCTTTCCCTAGATTCTTGTTTATGCATTTTAACGTAACTTGCATCCTGTGTGTTATCGGGCTATACCAGTGTGGGTTAGCCTGAAGTAGAGTACATTTATGCCCAGTTAAGGATACCCCGTTATCGCAGATTAACTCTGGAGGGTATAGGTGTTTTGTTCGCCGGCATATAAGTTCAAGGGTTTGGATCTAGCGTACCGTTGTTGCATAGTGCCCTATTACTAGTCCAAGCATTAAGTTCCCTTGTTTTATTTGTAGCCCCGATCGTAACACACCAACCAGTGACGGGCCCCATCGATGATTATTAGTGTGTTATCACTTTCATGAACGATACTTTTTTGGTGTACATGTACTTACCGTCGCAAATTCGTTATCAATGAAATACGAGAAACTGTAAAAAATACCTCCCTGTCGATGGCAGCGGCGCAACAGTACACAATGGCTGTCGTTCGGGAGCTCTTACCCTCAAGCTTTCAGTCGAACGTCACTACACCTAGCAGTCTTTTTATGAATCATGAACCATAGCATGAACCAATCACAATGCTTTTTGTCACTCATGGAACGAATCGCAGCCTTCCATCAAATTTTCAACCAATCACACACTCTTTCAGTCATCACGTCACGCAGCACGCCCCTCGCCAGGCCAGTCCGGCTCAGTTTGAACATGGAGCCCGAAGACGGAGGTCGTATGTGCTACGATTTTTTCAGGTAATTTGTTTTAGTTTTGTATTTTTATTTCCCGGATCAGTCTCATGATGGAGCTCGTATGTGGTGGCTGTAATCCTACACCGAACGTTATTATTAAGGCTACGCATTTTGAGAACATTCCTAGCCTTAAAGTGTTCGAAGACCACGGTGTTTTGCCCAAGAGTGTAGCGTGTCCCAATTGTCAAAGGCAGTGTACTCGCAGATTTATATTGAAAACAAATGGAGACAGACAGAAATCAATGGATTTGTAACTACTCGTTCTTTATTCACAAAACAAAAAAACGCCGTGTTTGTGGTTATAGTGTGTCCCATTACAAAGGCAGTTTTTTACACCAAACCAAGTTACAGGCCTGGCAGGTGCTTGGTTTTATAAAAAAAATTGTGCAAAAGGATTTCTCGCATAGAAAAGCCATTTTAAATTTGGAGATATCCAGGAAAACGAGTGTAGATTGGAGATCTTTTTGTTGTGAGGTGACCAATTATTGGTTTGAAAACCAGCAGCCAATCGGGGGTGAAGGTGTCGTCGTTGAAATAGACGAGACATTTGTTGTCAAGGCAAAGTTCAACGTTGGGCTGCACTTGGAACAATATTGGCTGTTTGGTGGAATAGAGAGTGTCAAAAAACAGATTCATCATTCCACTAATAGGGGATAATTCAGAAGAAAAAAAACACGCAATAGGGAAACTCGTTTCCCTATCATACTCAAATATATCAGGCCTGGGTCTACAATTTATTCGGACTGTTGGAGAGCGTATGAGACCTTAGATCAGCAAGGATATAATCACTGGACAGTCAACCACAGCCTCAACTTCCTTGATCCTGAGAATCCACACATACATACCCAAAATGTAGAAAGGCTGTGGCGAGATGTAAAGGAATACATTAAACTCCCTGGTATCCGTCCACAATATCTCTCCCAATACCTTGGGCGTTACATGTTTATCAAGAAGTATGAATGCCATGCCTACCATCAGTTTTTGATTGAAACTTCAAAACTCTACCCTCCTCAGTCTCACCGACCTGACCCTCTTCCTCAGTCTGACCGACCTGATTTGGACGACGAACCTGATGATCCACCTCAACTTCCTGACGATCCACCTGAAGTTCCTGAACCTACTGCATCAACCTCTTCAGCCTCTTATTAAGGTATGCCGTCTATGGGAGATATACTAGGTGTTAGGTGAAGGTAATGTTAGATTCTTTGGTTAGTTTAATGGCAAAAGTTGGCTCGGATTTAAGGGATTTAGCAGGGGTGTGGGGGCGGCAGCCCCCACCCATAATACTAGGTTAGGTTAGGCTAATGTTAACCCCATAATACTAAGTTAGGCTAGGTTAGGTTAATTGGTTAGGTTAATGACATACCTTGTCTCGGATTTCATGGATTTAGCGGGTTTATACTAGGTTAGGTTAGGTTAGGCTAATGTTAACCACATTCTTACTGGCTTTATCCACGTTGAAAAACAACAAAACCCGAGCCAAATTTCGAAATGAGGTTACTGTGATTTTTGACTCTGAACAATTGAAAAACCCGAGCCAAGTTTGGTCAAAACTTGGCTCGGGTTTTTCCATTTTCAGGTTTTGTTACTTTTCAATATTGTATTTTCAGAGTTCTTCCAATATTACCCCTTTATTTACGGCTTTTACCCCGCAATTTCCCTGATCTTCATAGCCCTCCCCACTATCGGGGGCCGTGTTTTAAGATTGATGGATAAAGGGAAAATAGTAAAATGCGACAGTCCTTGGTATTAAACAACACTGTATCAAATAAAAAATAAAAAACAACTGGCTTTATCCACGTTGAAAAACTACAAAACCCGAGCCAAATTTCGAAATGAGGTTACTGTGATTTTTGACTCTGAACAATTGAAAAACCCGAGCCAAGTTTGGCTCGGGTTTTTCAATTTTCAGGTTTTGTTACTTTTCAATATTGTATTTTCAGAGTTATTCCAATATTACCCCTTTATTTACGCCTTTTACCCCGCAATTTCCCTGATCTTCATAGCCCTCCCCACTATCGGGGGCTATGTTTTAAGATTGATGGGTAAAGGGAAAATAGTAAAATGCGACAGTCCTTGCTTAACCCGGCAAGCGCGATAGGCCTCACGGAAGGCTTCCTATAGGGAACGCGATATGGAAGCAAGACCATAAAAAAAGCCTTCCAAAAAAAAAAGGGCCTATCAAAACAAAGGATTTTGTCTCTAGGTGAGATAATTCCCCTCTAGTACTCATCCATGTGTTTCTCACCCCTCCCCTCCTTCCCCACCTTATTCCCCCCTCCCCCCCCTCCTCAATTATCACCTATTTATCCTCTTATTATCATCATTTATCGGTTATTTTTCTCTCCCGCGATAATGTAGCACAAGTGGGTTGCATAAAAGATAGTTATGCAACACCCAGACACCGGCACACACCGCCCCGCTCGTCTCAGTTGACTCCCAGACAGCGAGAGGGGAGGGCTGCCTGTGGCTCTCTCTCGCCTGAGATTATGACCGGGTGGCCAATATCTTCGTTTTTCACCACCCAAATGCTTTTCCCACTTATTTTAGCACTCTTGAAGGTTCATATATACATCATATATGTAAAATAAAAGCATACCGAAAACAAATAATGCTTTATATTGTAAATATAACGAATTCTGTCAGAATCCAGGGCTAGAAATGCACAAATAACTACCCTAGCACCTAGGTCTATATCGCGCTTGTCAGGTTAAACAACACTTGTGTATCAAATAAAAAATAAAAAACAACAAATAACCTATAACCTGAAAAACTCGTCACTGGTTGGTGATAAACATTTACCAATAACTGTAATAGGCATTCCATACCCCAATGTATGAAACATGGTTGATGAAAGCAATTTTCATTGGTGGTTTGCCACTGCCAGCCCCCATTAATTAGCCCCTCAAACAGGGGCGTCATTTCATTTATCCTTGGGAGGGGCAAAGGCTGTTTCTGAGGCCCCCCCTGTTCCCACCTTCCCGCAGGGGTGGGTGGCGAGCGCAGCGAGCCTAATCAGCTGGGTGGTTCAGGGGGGGCGCTGTAAGCCCCCCCCCCCCCCCGATATTTTTTTTGAAATATGAGCAATTCTAGGAGCATTCTGAAGCCATATAAAAATCTATATTGAAGTCATTAAAGCAATAAGCAATTATATATATACAGGTATAATATATATATATATATATATATATATATATATATATAGATCCAATTACTTCCTGACATACACACGCACATTAATGGATATTCCAATTGGCATAGCTTTAATTTAAAGGATAAGTTTTGGAAGGCATAAATAATACTCGTTTTACACAATTACTTTACAAGTATTTATAGTAGCAGTAATAGTAGTTACATTTACTTAATTTCTGTGCTTGACATTTGTCTTGAGAATTATTTTCATATATCTAAGCACATCATGACCAGGGGTCCAGCACCACTTTCGCATTCCCTCGCCCTTTTCTCTGTCTCGGCTAGTAGGTGAATTTTACAAGAGGAAGAGGATTCCTAGCCTCCCACCCCCAGGAGGAAAAGTAGGACTGGTGTCTGGTCAGTGAAGCAGACAGACAGAAACGGAAAAGGTTGGGTATAGGATGCCAAACCTCGCTCAAACTTCATAAATCATAATGAAAATATAATGATTATATAAAGGAGATTAAAAAGTTATCCTGTTATCTAATAAAAAAATGGAAAGCTTATTAGCCCCTTTGCTACCATTGTTACGACCGGGGCTCGTATAAAACTAGGGCTCTTAATCATTGGACTAGGAAAGCACACAGCCACAACGGTAACCCTAGATCCAACCCCTGAACTTATAATACCGGCGCACAAAAACACCTATACCCTCCAGAGTTAAATCTGCGATAACGGGGTATCCTATAACTCAGTATAAGTGCACTACTACTACAGGCTGATGATCTCTGATACAGCCTGATCACAATAACATACAATTACGTTAATAAGGTATACTAGGAAAAGATAGAGATATTAATTAAATCACTGCAATGATTTAATGCAAACTAGAAGAAGGTATATGGAAAGTTACTCTAAAACAATAATGAACTGTCACTCCTATACTAAAGAAAGTGAACTAAAGTCCCAAAGCATCGAGCAGGAATCTTCTGAAGAAAGTCTGATGCTGGGGTAAGATGATCGTATCGGATTTTGAACTGTTATATAAAGCAGGGTCAATATAGGACAAGTGTAGAGACAGACAGTGTCAACTGACACGGGAATAACGATAAATGCACACTAGTAATATATCCAACAACAAAAGAAGTCCTTCGTCAGGCAACTCAAAAAGCCTGCTCAGGTTGTGCAACTCAACAGCAACCAAGGCTTACAGTCAACGTGAATAAGAATGCTGCATACATTACATAAGAGTTTATGATTCTAAACGGTTATCTGCTAGGCTAATAAAGTCTAGCTGGGATGTCGTAAGCTAGGAAACAATGGCTGAGCAAGCGGCTCGTTGCCTAGCAAGGTCCTTAAGGCTGTGCGGCCAAATTACGTTAATTGACGGGGTGCTCTCTTGAGAGATCCAGATCGCTAGTATCTGGTTCTCTCCTGGCGACCCTCGCAAAGTCAAAACAAAACGAGTTAGCACAGTGTTGGGTGGCAGAGGCAAAAGCCCTCACTCGCAACACAGTGCTAAACTCACAAGTTACACAGTCAGAAAGACCACCTAGGCTTCCCACGTCTCCGTTGCGATTGTACAGGTTCACCGAAACCTAGTACACATCGGAAATCACAACAACAATAGCCTCACCCCAGTCTAGCATTAAATAGCCCAGCAGACCACCAAGAAGAAGGGAGGGAGACACCGTGAGTGTGTCGAACCTCTACAAACAAAATGGTAACCCCTCCAAAATGCCTAACTAAACATATAATATCCGAGAGCTTCAGCATATAATACGATGGCCGATATATGAAATCGTGCAGAACCAAAGGGGAGTTATGATATTAAATAGAGAGGAAGAATGAGAGGTAAGAAGTTGAGAGAGAGAGAAAGTGCTCTATAGGTAGAAGTCGGGAGACAGGTAGCAAGGGGACATGTGAAGGGTATGCTGGTCAGACAAGCTCTGAGGAAGGTAGCATCCTCGGGACCCCAGGATCACGCAAAGGCATGGTGGTCAGCCAATCACAGGCCGCTACGTCACCAGGCAGCAGGCCTGCAGAAGGCGCCAGGAACCACCAGCCAATCAAGGGCGTGGGAAAAGCGCGCGAGCGGGAAACTCCTCCAAGCGAGGGAGAGGCAACACACATACGCACGCACACACCACCACCCTGCCCTCGTCTCGCTCTCTCTCCCTCAACTATACACAATGCATCCTATATTCTACTCATGATATAAAATGCTTCCCGTTGTCACAGACGAAAATAAAGACCACCACGGGACTGTCTGTAACAACACGAACACTATGAAAGAAAGAACAACATTGTAGATAGACTGTAGCCAAATACACTGCCCTGGCGATTGTTAGCGAGTGGCTAAGCGAGCGGCTGAGCCCACATGGCGTTCTGCAAAGCTGTAGGCGTCACACCATGAACTGGGTAATGTAATTGTGATAAAGGAAGCACTGAGGTAAGAAAAAGAGGAAGTAGGAATATAAGGGTGGTTATTGAAATTAGGTAGGAAGATCCTTAAATAAGAATCATAAAGAATGGTAGAATATTTTTGCTCGGTTTTAACCCACAGGCCAAGGCCCACAAGTGACGAGTCGCGTCTACTATAATGTATTAAGTATTATACATGAAAAGAGTGAGGATAGCTCATTACTTAACCGAAGCAAAAATCACAAAGCGAAGATATCCTATTGGTTAGAGTGTTTGAAATCTGTATGAGGTGACCCTGGATCGAATCCCAATGATTGTATGCATACTTTCGTTAATTTCTTTGGCGAGTGTTTGGTGTTGGAGTGAAATTAACAAAAATAGAGAATATACGGTACTTGAAATTGATCCCAATAAACGTTTTCATTTTTGTTCGGACTTCATCACGTCATGACCATGTTAATTACTTAATGATCGTTATAATATGATCAACGACTATAGTTTTATATACGAAATATAGTTTTGTTCACGGTTGTTCCAATGGTGCAATCAGAATTTTTCTATCACCAATAGTTATTGTGTAATGTGAAAAAAATGCAAACATTACCCAGTTTAGCCTAGCCTATAATTATATGTGTGAACATCTAAGGTTTATTTATAGCTATGAATTTGAGATCTACGTAGCCTATAGCTCATTATATGAGAACGAGAATGCAATAACGAAGTTAATACGCCTAATATTGGTTTTCTACGAATAATTATAATTAGAGGGAAATAATAATAATTATATGGTTCACAATGAACCCTGCAACTGCTCATGTTTCTACTTTTAAACTCAAACGTTTTTCCAAAATATCTAGTCATATGACCTATTGCATTCCACAAAACACACATGCGATGATACGAAAAAGAAGCACTTATTCACTATCATTAACAGCACTATCAAAATGTATTTTCATCGATAAAACACTTACTGGAATACTGGGGTTAGTCTGTCTGCGGTTGGGCCTGGAGGGACAAGAGATGTTGCAGCCCTACTGCTCAACTCCACCGCCCTGAGTATACTAAACACTCAAATTTGAAATTACTCAACAGTCAACACGTGCGGTGGCGCGGGCCGCGGTCAGCTGTGATATAGGCCTACAATATGTCGTTATCATGATGATATCCTTGCTAAACTCAAGGTCACACACACACAGAAGATATATTTAACTCTGAACATATTAAGGCTAAATATATATATATTTATTTGTAATTTCGCAATTTTTCCAATATTTGTTTTTAGTATTACTAACTTTAGTTGATTTTGAGGCCCCCTTAGAAAGCTTGGGGGGGGCCCCCCTCGCTGCCCCCCCCCCCCCCCCCATGACGCCCCTGCCCTCAAAGCTGATCTAGATCAGCTATTGAGGTAACTACTTCAAATCACTTGCAAAATATTCTGCAGGGTCCCAGATATCATCAATGGCCACTGTGTTACGACCGGGACTCGTATAAAACTTAATCATAGGACTAGAAATGCACACAACCACAACGGTAACACTAGATCCAACCCTCTAACTTATAATGCCGGCGCACAAAAACACCTATACCCTCCAGAGTTAAATCTGCGATACCGGGGTATCCTATAACTCGGTATAAATGCACTACTACTACTACAGGCTGATGATCTCTGATACAGCCTGATCACAACAACATACAATTACGTTAATAATGTATACAAGGAAAAAGATAGAGCTTAATTAAATCACTGAAATTATTTAATGCAAACAAGAAGGTATAATTAAAGTTTCTCTAAACAATACTAAACTGTCACTCCTATATTAAAGAAAGTGAACGAAAGTCCTAAAGCATCGAGCAGGAATCTTCTGAAGAAAGTCTGATGCTGCTTAAGATGATCGAATCGGATTTTGAACCGTTATATAAAGCAGGAACACGATATGAGAAGTGTATGGACATTCAGTGTTAACTGGCACGGGAATAATAATAAATGCGCAATAGTATTATCTCCAACAACAAAAGAAGTACTTCCTCAGGCAACTCAAAAAGCCTGCTCGGGTTGTGCAACTCAACAACCAAGGCATACAATCAACGTGAATAAAAATGCTGCATACATTACATAAGAGTTTATAATCTTGATCGGGTGTCTGCTAGGCAAATAAAGTCTAGCTGGGATGTAGTAGGCTAGGAAACAAAGGCTGAGCAAGCGGCTCGTAGCCTAGCGAGGTCCTTAAGACTGTACGGGCAAATTACGTTAATTGACGGGGTGCTCTCTTGAGAGATCCAGATCGCTAGTATCTGGTTCTCTCCTGGCGACCCTCTCAAAGTCAAAGCAAAACGAGTTAGCACAGTGTTGGGTGGCAGAGGCAAAGCCCTCACTCGCAACACAGTGCTAAACTCACAAGGTACACAGTCAGAAAGACCACCTAGGCTTCCCACGTATCTGTTGCGATTGTACAGGTTCAGCAAAACCTGGTAAACATCGGAAATCACAACAACAATAGCCTCACCCCAGTCTAGCATTAAATAGCCCAGCAGACAACCAAGAAAAGGTAGGGAGACACCGTGAGTGCGTCGAACCTCTACAGACAAAATGGTAACCCCTCCAAAATGCCTAACTAAACATGTAATATCCGAGAGCTTCAGCATATAATACGATGGCCGATATATGAAATAGTGCAGAACCAAAGGGGAGTTATGATATTAAATAGATTGAAAGAATGAGAGATAAGAAGTTGAGAGAGAGAAAGTGTTCTATAGGTAGAAGTCGGGGACAAGTAGCAAGGGATATGTGAAGGGTATGCTGGTCAGGCAAGCTCTGAGGAAGGTAGCTCCTCGGGACCCTCAGGATCACACAAAGGCATGGTGGTCGGCCAATCACAAGCGGATACGTCACAAGGCAGCAGGCCTCCAGAAGGCGCCAGGAACCACCAGCCAATCAAGGGGCGTGAGAAAGCACGCGCGCGAGCCTCCGAGCGAGGGAGGCAAGACATGCATACGCACACACTACCACCCCACTGCCTACTGTACTTACTCACTCACACTCTCTAGCTGTATCATTCAGTCTTATAACTGATGATATAAAATATAATCCCTTGTCACAGGCGAAAACAAAGACCACTTCTATACTGCCTGTGACATGACGATTCACAAGAAAGAACAACATTGTAGATAGACTGTAGCCAAATGCATTGCCCCGGCGAGTGTTAGCGAGTGGCCAAGCGAGCGGCTGAGCCCACGTGGCGTTCTGCTAAGCTGCACCCGTCACCCCCCCCCCCCCCAAGATATTAGACGCTCCACAATGAGCTCCGTATCTGACAAGCAGAATGCCGATAAGACTCGCCACCCCTAATCACTTCGCAACAAAGAAGGCAAAGCGAAGTTCTCATCAACAAAAAATTACAACCCCTCCCAACACAATAGCTTAATTCATACTGCTATGCTCCTAGAGCGAGCTTCTACTAGCCCAGCCTTCTGAGAGAAGTACAGGTTCGACTCAGAACTTCAGCTATAACATACTTTAAACAAATTAACTATTAACCACTTATTGGCGGCGCTCGACTTAATTCGTCCACCAATTTGCAGCAAGTTAGGAGCATTATTAAGGCTTTTAAATGGTTAAAATAGAGTGCAAATGGCCGGGAGCGCAGCGGGCCAGACAGCCGACTCCCAGGGCTTACCGCCGCCCATTAACTCATGTTCCCTGTGTTCTCCAGAGGCCGGCAGTGTAGCCAGTAGTGAGCATAGCTGGGAAAAATATACCGCTATACGCTAAACTCCCATGTTCGTGGCACCACTGCAAGGGAACCACGAGTGCTACGTAGCTCGTTCTGGTCTCATTTTGAAGGTTTTAGCGCCTAGTTTTGCTGAATACATTTCTTTTCATGCAGATACTTGATTGATCATTCAGGAGGGCCTGAATATGCCCAAATGAGCCCAAAACACCCCGCTAGACAAGGGTTAAAGAAAGAGTTTTTATAGAATTTTCATTTTTAATAAGTTTATGGCGGTTGCACTTACAGGGGCAAGCCTGATTTTTCTCCACTCTCAACACACACTGACTGAACGGCGAGGGTTCTCCTGCAAACAAACCCTCCCGTGACAAACAATCAGCCAAAACATTATCAGTGCCCTTAGCATGCCACACATCCAACTTGTGTTCCGGCAGCACAACAACACCTGACACGATAAACTGCCCAGTTCATCACAAGACTGGCACTTCTCTTCGCTCTTTCCGGCAACGGGATCTGCCAAAAGCCTTTCACTAGTTCTACCTTCGTGATAGGCGATGCAGCCCCGATGCGGTCTATGGTATCGTCAACTCTCTATAAGGTATAAGCGTCTGTCAGGGATAATTCACACCCACTCTTGCAATCAACACAACACTGATCTTGCCACTTAACACAGGTTGTAAAGTTACAGGCAACGACCACTCACGACATTCCTTATCCCTCAGACCCTTCGTCAACACGTAATCCAGCTCTGCTTGCACCACAGGCTGTCGAGCAGGATTTATACGGTAGGGAATTAAACTGAGCCTTGCACTGTCAAAAGCCTCCATGTCGGATTCTACCCCGTACATCAGGCCTGGAGAAGCCACAAACATGCGGATGCACTGCCACAGCCTAGTAAACAACTTATCTCGCAGAACAACATGCCTAGTGCCCTCCCACAACCCAGCCGAGACCGCAGCTTCAAACCTGTAGTCTCCCTCCTTCTCCACCTTCGTCCCTAGAACAGCCAGGTCATGAGAGGGACAATCAGTACCACCGGTGCAGTCACTCCCATAGTTCATTATTGCTAAGGCTTTCCCGCCGATACCGTACATGCGCACCCCCGCATTCCTTGCAACTACATCTGCCTGCGCAGCATCACCGCTTTTAGCGACATGGCCAGATACAGTCGGTCTATGGTAGGGCTGTTGCATTCAACTAGAGCAGCATTGGGAGGCTATGCGACGACCGGGCACATCCACTCCACAGCCAACCTCACCAATCTGCTCAATGTCCTCCTTCTGACCACCACCCTTGGCAGCCATGGGTCGACCTTGACCTAACAACCATGTCCAAGCCTCGTCGCCCACCTTGAACCACCGAAACAACGAGGCTAACGGTCTCCCAACATTCACGTGACCTGCCCGCGGAACATCTTGCACCGCCTGAGTTGTGAGGCTCGGATGCTCGGCACGACCAGTGGGGTATGAACCGAGCTGGTGCTGGAGCGCTGCACACTGCTGCTCAGGCAGGTGCTCTAGCGCTTCCACAGCCACCAGACTCGTGTCCCCCGCCCACTGCTCCGCCGAGACATGACCATCCCTACTCTCCTCCACCTGTGCCCTACTGCCCCCCTCTCCTCCTCCACCTTGGCCGCTGCAGACCAATGCAGGGACAGTAGGCTGCTCAGGTGGTTGCCTCACAAACTCCTCCAACAGGTTCACATGACAGGTTTCCCCGTCCTCGTGTTTGATCTCGACAGCACCATTACCACACTTCTGAACTTTCGGATCCTCCAACTGCAGTTTACAAATATCTGAGGGAACCAACCTGTCTAAATGCTTCCGAAGCAACCCAAGTCCTCCCCCAATATCAAACTGAGCAACCCTTTTTTCTCTCTGTGTGTAACGTTGCTGCCTCGGAGTCTCTTCCTGCCCTACCTCCTCACTAGCTGTGACAGGTCCTGGGGCCTCTCCAGACTCCAACAATGGTGCCAATACCGAGTCGCCAAGAAACGCTGCTGGTACTAAACTCTCCAAACATTTACCAACATTAGCCGCCTTCTTCCGACCGTTCCTCCGTTCATCAGAAGACTGAGGAATAGGCTGTGACACTTTGGATGCAAGAATTCTTGTAACAACGCAAGCCATAGGTTGTACTTGATACTTCTCTACCCATTCCTGTTCCTCCATACTCACGTCGGCCGGCTTCTCGGCAACGACTAAGGGTGAAACCTCAGAAGTAGGCAACGCAAAGTCGTTGCCGAGAAGGAGGTCGACGCCCCCCAACAGGCAAGTTCTCCACAATTCCCACATCCAACTCTCGTGTCACACCACCGACCTCCAGTTCCATCCTGACCAACAGGTATGACCTGATAGCATTGATACCTTGCACCACAACCACCCGTGCCGCGTTTATTGGTCTACCAGTAAAGTTCTTCATCAAAGTCTGAGAGGCACCCGTGTCTCGCAACAGCTCAACTCCACGCTTCTTACCAGCCCACTTCACGCAGCCACGCCCTCGATGGTCGCAAAAGACATCGCGGACAGGGTTCGAGCCTTCCGGATACTTCTCCACTGGCTGTGTCCCAGCCTCTGACGTTATACCCCGGGCAAACTCAGACTACTTCGGGGACACCCCAATGTTGCGAGCCAAAGACACAACTGCATTAGGTAGCTTGCTTGGACAGGCTCTTGCAAAATGCCCCTTCTCATGACAATGAAAACACTCTAACTCCCCCTTGGGCTTCCCTTGAGGTGGGGGAAGGGCCCGGACCCTTGCTAAACGGGACGGTACTAGAGTTATGGTCAGTTTTGGTGTCGTTGCTCTTGTTCTTAGTGTAATTATGTGAATCAGTGTTTCGGGGAGGGGGAGGGTTACGCTCCTTATTGCCTGCATCACTTCTCTGTGCAAGACCTCACCCACGAATCAAAGATAACCGAAGGTCAGCCATCTCAGCTGCCTCCTGAAGAGTTTTTGTGTTTTTCTCTTTAATATTCAACGTCAGATCGCCGCCCGTACACTTGAAAAATTGTTCTAGAAGCATCAGCTGTTTCAACTCCTCAAAGGTCGATGCCTTCTCAGAACGCAGCCAGTTTCTAAATGCATCGGACAGATCCCGGGCATGCTCAAGAAAGGTGCACTCTGGACCTCAGCTGCTCAGAGACGGGACAATAAGAAAGAATGATCCACACCAGCACCGTGTCTCCTATACAAACAACCCAACGAACGAACGCAACAGAAAAGAGCAAACAAACGCTTCCAGACCCTTTTCAGGGCTTAAGGTGCTCCACTGCCTTGCTTCCCCTTTGACTGTTATCTAAAGTGGAAAACTACCATAGCCTACGAAGCTATAAAAAGGCAAAAACCCAACACCGAGATGGCAATGCTGGGGGGATAATTAAACTGGCTCATCAGACAAAGTACTAGCAAACATGTGAAAGCAAAAAGAGTAGCAACTGTACTTCGAGCAACTAGGCTATGCACAATCTCGACAGTACCCACCGTGTGCAACCAGCCTACGGTACCCAACTCCCAATGCAAAAGAGTTGTAACACAATATTTATATCTATATCAAAAGCTGACTACCAATACGAGGTCGGGTCCTGTGACTCTCAAACCTCGGGGTGTTATTAGTGGAGGTTGCGAAATGAGCTACCCGGGATAACTCCAGGGCTGATACAAGCCAACTATGTACGAGCGTACTGCAAAACCTTCCTCCTAATAACATGCCAGTATTCAATCCCAATTGAGCCAGTACCACCGAATGAGTAAACCCCTTAACCCTTTGGCTGCGGCTATGTTTGGGATATTTAGGGCATATTCAGGCACTCCTGAATTATAAATCAAGCATCTGCATTAAATGAAGTGTATTCTGCCAAAAACTAGGCAAAAATAGCTTCAAAATTACCCCAGAACGGACCGTGTACGTGGTCTGGTTCACCCGCAGTGGTCCCAGTGAAACGCGGGAACCCCGCTAATATGTAACAACACTCGCTTGCTTGGCTACACTGGTGAGAGAGACAGAGAGAGACCCGCCCGAGACACAGCCTAGCTCAGTGAGCCGCTCGTGCTCGGAGGGTCGGAGGTGGGCCCCTCACGCTCCCGCCCACCGACACTCAATTTTTACGTTTTTTACAGACTTTTAAAGCCTGGAAATTGCTGTAACTTGACAAAACATTCCAGAACGTCACCCGCAGCGAAAGGGTTAAGACGGTTGAACCCGTAGAGTTCACCTCCCACTACTCCTTAATAACCTTCGGTGGTCCCGTGGCTACAACTGGGATCACTAACTGAATTTATTTTACTTTACTTTAATTATAAACTTACTTTACCTGGCTACTTGGCAATCCGTTCCAAGAGTCAAGAGTGGGGCACCCAAAACGCTGCTGCAGAGCCGCCAACGGTTCCTGCTGGGCAGCAGACACTGACGGGGTTAATAGGTGTATGGGTAATGTCGGTGTGTGTTGTGTGTACTGTACTAGGGAATATACAGCAACCTGACAGGAACGTCCCTGCTGTCAACCAAGGCACAAACAAAACCTTAACTATCGACTCCTGGACAGGACCGCCAAGCGCCTTAAACTCCAAGGAAAAACACATGGAACCCTGAAGCTTGATCAAAGCGACACTGATCAAAAGGAACACTGATCAAAAGAATTAAATTAACACTATGAGAAAAAGTAAGTTACATTAATATATAATATGAATATAATAAAACTGATTAAAATCTAGGACTTCCACTAATATTACGTGAAGTCACAAACAAGCACAAAAATATAACGTCCCATGAGGTTAGATATGGGCACCTCTCTTGTGGGCGTCTGAACTGGAAGTGAAGTAAGTGACTGGCTAAACACAAGAAGTGTCCACTTCCCGCCCTTTTTCCCCAACAGATGGCGACACTATCGAGGTAATTGTCGTCTGTATCTGTTTACAATATCAAACCAGTTCACCAAGACACAGCACAAGAATTATACATATTACTTCATATTACTTCAGAATCACAAAGACAGCTGCCTTCCAAATCATATGAAAACACCGAAACGAAGCGCTTCACAACAAACTCACTTAGACAAAAAAAAGGTTCAGTGAAGGCATGAAGCGACGAAGCGCTTCACCACTGAACTCACTTAAACAAAAAAGGTTCACAGTGAAGGCATTAAGTGATATACAGCAATATCGGTATGAAAAGTAAAGAAAAAGAAAACCTCGCAATGAGAGACAAAGAAAGCACATGGCCGCTCACGGCATTATGCTATTAATTATATAAGTAATTATATAAGCTTTCAATTACATTATTTAACTGATCATTGTGACACCCTCACACGGGGGGGGGGGAGTTTTGGAGCTATGGGACAACACTTTTTTCGCTCACTGTACACACTGCAAAAACTTCCTGCACCATATACTGTACCACCAATGGCAAAAATATTTACATTGACAGTCTTTTGTATTTTAATGTTTTGATATATAATTTTAACATGAGTAAATACAACTTACAACTACATGGCCTGCGTGCTCATCCAATCACACCTCAGAGTGCTCCCGAGACAAGCAATCAGCCAGTACATTATCTACGCCTTTTATGTGCCTCACATCTAAGTGATACTCCTGCAACATTAAACTCCAGCGTGTAAGTCGTACGTACTGAAACTTGAAGTTGCTCAGGAATTGCAAAGGGTGGTGGTGTGAATATATTCTGAGCACGGGCCCATATTCAGATACACAGCAAAATGGTGGAGGCTTAAAATTATAGCTAGCAACTCCTTTTCTATTACTGAATAGTTCTTCTGAGCGGTGTTAAACTTTTTTGAGAAATATGAAATAGGGTGCTCTACCTCATCACCAAACTCTTGCAACAGCACAGAGCCGGCGCCAACATTGCTTGCGTCTACGGCCAAGGCAAAGGGCCTATTAAAGTCAGGGGCACGTAAAATAGGGTAGCAACAAAGGAGGCTCTTAACATCTGAAAAAGCCTGGTCACACTCTGTGCTCCACTTAAAAGGTTTATCTTTCTGAAGCAAATTAGTTAGTGGGGCAAGCTCGGTGGAGTATCCCTTATTGAACCGGCGGTAGTAGCCTATCATTCCAAAGAAGTGTTGCAATGCATTCTTGTTATGTGGTGCCCGGAACATTCGTATAGCCTCCACCTTTGCCTGAGGAGGACACACCTGGCCGTGGCCAAACACATAGCCTAAGTATTGCACACGTGCTTGTACAAACTCACACTTGTTCAAGTTGACAACCAAACCAGCCTCAGACAGTCGCTTAAACAATTCACCCACATTTTCTAGATGTTCGGTCCAGGTGGTGTCAAAAACAACCACATCATCAATGTAAACCAGACAATTAGGCACGCCATGTACGACACGATCCATTAACCGTTGGAACGTGGCAGGAGCATTTTTAAGTCCATAGGGCATGACTTGGCACGGATAAACTCCCCCACCCACAACAAAGCTAGCGATCTTTTTAGCCCGTTCGGTCAGTGGAACTTGCCAGTATCCCTTGACTAAGTCTACCTTCGTGAGGTACTTAGCGGCTCCAATCCAGTCTACTGAGTCATCAACTCTCGGTAGCGGGTATGTATCAGTCTTGGAAAGAGTGTTTACTTTTCCGAAATCTACACAGAAGCGTATTTTTCTGTCGGGCTTAGGCTGCAGAGTGACGGGGCTTGACCATTCACTCCAACCTTTTTTAATTAACCCCTTCTCCAACATATAGCTAAACTCTACGTTCAATGCAACCTGCTTTTGCGGATTAACCCTATACGGTGGTAATTTTATGGGTTTATGATCCTCCACATCAATGTCGTGCACCGCCCACGAGGTTAACCCGGGTGCATCACCAAACATGAGTGGGAATTCCCATAGGGTTTCCATCAACTCTTCCAACCGCTCCGGAGACAAATGAGACAATTTCACCCGCAGGGCCAGGTACCCGTTCTCTCGCCATGGGGCGGATTAACCCTATACGGTGGTAATTTTATGGGTTTATGATCCTCCACATCAATGTCGTGCACCGCCCACGAGGTTAACCCGGGTGCATCACCAAATACGAGTGGGAATTCCCATAGGGTTTCCATCAACTCTTCCAACCGCTCCGGAGACAAATGAGACAATTTTCCCCGCAGGGCCAGGTACCCGTTCTCTCGCCAAGTCCCTGCCGGCACAGCCTCACCAGGGAACAACTCCCTCTCCTCCTCCTGCTCCTCCGGAGCAGGAGGAGGAGAGGGGCTTCGAGAAACGGCATCCTGGTCCCTGGGACCGGAATGTCGGGGAGAGTGCAAGGTGGGGTCGAGAGGCACCACGGGAGCCGTGCCTGGCACCTCCGCAGTGCATGAACCCAAAGCCTCGAGACATGGATTATCCAACCACCGTCCACCAAGCCCGGGCGCACTCTGCACCTCCGACTCCGAACCCCCAGTCAGTAACATAGGTAGGAAATTCTTCATACTTGACTCATCTTTCTTCACTGTCCCAAGCTGGGTGGGTACAGTGGCAGAAACTGACTCAGACAGCTCCCCCTCACCACACAAAGGCGACTTATTGGCGCCCTGGCCACTCTCCCGGCTAGTCCCTTTAGGTGACATACCCGATGGGCCCGGCGCCCGATAATAACGCTTCAGCATGTTGCCGTGGCAAAGCTGATGGGACTTACGTCTGTCAGGTATCTCAATCAGGTAATCGAGAGGGCCCACTGACTTACTCACATGGTATGGGCCGTTAAATTTGGTTGCTAGAGGTTGACCTTGGACAGGCAACAGTACTAGGACTTCATCACCCACTGCAAATTCTCCGACTTGTGCTTTTAAATCATAATGCTGCTTCATTTTACTCTGTGCAACATGAAGGTGGTCTTTTGTAGCTTTAAGGGCGGCATGCAATCTTTCCCTGGTGCGAGTCACGTAGGCTAGCAAACCCTCTTTAGTCTGGGCTTTCCCGCTCTCCCACGCCTCTTTAACCACCGCCAGGGGCCCTGTTACCCTATGTCCAAACACCAGTTCGTTAGGCGAGAACCCAAGTGACTCTGTCGGTACCTCCCGCACCGGAAACATAACAAATGGAATAGCCACATCACATTCTTTGGCATTCTCCAAACAGAACTTTCGGATCATAGTTTTCAGGGTCTGATGGTGTCGCTCGAGTGCACCCGTATCTGGGGATGGTAGGCACTAGACACAACATGTTTTATTCCCAGTTCTTACAAAGTGTTCCCAAACAGATTAGACATGAAATTTACTCCCCGATCGGACTGAAGTTTTTGTGGCAGCCCGAATCGAGTGAAAAATTCTAACAGTTTTCGCAGCAGAACCTTGGAATGCAGACTAGAAGCTGAAATAACCTCTGGATAGCGTGTTGTCACATCCATGGTAGTCAACAAATACTTGTTCCCCGCACTGGTAGGAGGCAACGGGCCAACCATGTCAATCATTACCCGTGTAAAAAGCGGATCCACAGCAGGAATTGGAATCAGAGGGGCCACAGGAATGCACTGATTCGGCTTGCCCACTATCTGACAGGTGTGACAGCTCCTGATAAATGCAGTAACATTCTTGTTCATACCTGGCCACCAAAACTGATACAGCAACCTCTCCATCGTCTTGCAAAACCCTAAGTGCCCAGCCAGGGGAGCCTCATGAGCGAGTCTAATCAGTGCGGTCCTATAACTCATAGGCACGACTAGCTGCTCCGCGACTCCCAATGACTCCAGACTAACATCTGGCACCCAGCGCATATACAACATCTGATTCGACACATATAAACGTGCTCTCCCTCCAGAAATATCAATCTCCTCTCCGACTTTAGCAAACAGATGTGTCAACGAATCATCACTCTGCTGTGCCTCACCAATCTCCCCCGGCACCACGGTAGCAAGATTAGAGATAGCCTCCACGTCGGTCTGGGTCGGTGGTAGAGGACCGACCGGTCCTCCCGTGGGGACCCGGTCACTCCCTGCCATACCACCTCTGGCACTGGGCGAGACGGGTGAGGGGCATTCTGTCACACCTTCCTCCCCGTCATGTTCAACCTCAGCACCCGGCAGATCAGTCACTTCTGTGGGTGATGCAGTTTCACTTCTGTACATCCCCTCAACTTGACCTATTTCCTCTCAAATTTTTTCCTCTGGCTGCTCAACCTGAGCCATAGATCGCGTTACCGCGCACACCGGGAACAAATCAACAGGCAACTGCTTAGCCTCCTCGCACACCTCTTCGGGTTGTACCTGTTCAGACACCACTACCAGAGGAGGAAAAACTCTACTCCCTAACATATTCGCTCCGAGCAGAAAGTCAATCCCCTCCACTGGCAATGAGTCAACGACCGCCACCTTTGCCGACGCCGTAACTACAGGACACCTCAGATGAACGGGAACCAGGCTATAACATGCCTCAGTATTTACCCCGCGACACAGCACAAACTCCTCTGATTTTATAGGTTTTCCGGTTAGATTCAAACACATGGACTGCTTCGTGCCAGAATCCCTCCAAACCTTCACAGGATACACCTTACCACACAACTCCACCTCCCCTTCATGTACGAAAGCTTGACACCAGGCGAGCGAAGTTTCCGGACAATTATCTGTGCCAACCGGCGGGGACAACTCGGTAGGGGCAGGCAGTGCCGCGGCCGCTGGCACCTCCCGCTTCACCTCTCGACTCGCCTCCGATTCAGGCAACCATGACTCATCCCTTCCCCCCTGAGAACTCACAACTAACGACACAGGTCGGGTGGCAGCTGCAGCAGACTTCGCTTTTGGACAGTTTGGCTTGATGTGTCCAGTCTGTTTACACCCAAATCACCCGACACTACTCAGATCAGTGCGGGCCGAACTCTGCGTTTTTTTATTGTCTCCACCGTTGTTAGCACGTGTGGGACCGGGTTTGCCATAGCCATAGCCTCCGCCTCCACCTGCCTTGTGCTTATCGTCACGTGCAGTCGTGGGGGTTGCATACTTGGCACGCTCGCGATCCGCAAAACCACTAGTTGCCAACACTCTGTCGTCCGGCCAAACGGCAGCATCAGACATGTCCGGTCGTTGATGTTTAACTTGCATAAACATGCCTTCATCATATTGCAGATCCGGGGATAGAGGAATTGGTGTCTTGTGGTGGTTGGCTGGTGTGGTTTGAAACCAGGGCTGTGATTGGCTGTTGGAATTTCCCATGCTCGTGACTGTTGTTTGATCCCATAGAACATGAGAAGCTCCGGAAGGAAGGGGTGGTTCCTGTATTCTCCTGTCCCTTCGATGCTTGATGGGAAGAGAAACAGCCACAGTTAGGTGTCAGTGGGTACGCCAGGCAGGAGGTAGGCCTAACTCACTCGCACTCCTCCCTCCTTCAGTGCTAGGGGAGCCTTTGTGTATCCCAGAGGAGAGAGAGAAATTATGTGATGGTTGTCAGTGGGCGGTCCTTAGTAGTTCACGTTGGGCTCACTAGAGGGCCGGGTATAAAAGGGAAGTCTAGCCATTTTTTCATCAGAACTCATTAGGCAGAGCGACTTCTCATTTCCCTTGCTAACTATTTATATTCTTCTGACTGATGGGAACTTTCTCTACTACCTTACATTCTTATTTCCTCTTTTCCCTGCCCTGTTTAACTTCCATGGTCCCGTTGGTGCAGAGCTAGTCAGCCAACGTATTATCGCTTGAGTTCTCACGAGATACTTGCCTATTAGATAGCCTATTTTGGAAGGGTTGACTTAGAATAGGATTGATTTATGTTTGTTGCACTTGTATATGCATTTCCCTGTGTGTTATTATTATTATTCCTGTTTTCTGCTAGTCTAGGTAATGCTAGACTGGGGTAAGGCTTTTCTGTGTTACGAGTTGTTGTTTGATGCAGTGGTTAAGCGATAAACCTGCATACTCGTTTCGGTTCAGTGAAGCCTAGGTTGTCTTCGCGGCTGACTGTGTTGAGTTAATAATTTACAGTGCGTGAGGGCAAGAGCCTAACCACCCTGTATTTTATTAACAGTTTGTTTTTACTTGTCAAGGAGCCGGGAGAAAACCAGATACAATGGATCTGGATTTCTCAAAGTGCACTTGTTAGTTTTAACGTAATACTTTAAACAGTCGTGAGGACTTCGCTAGGCTACGAGCCGTTTTTGCTCAGTCACTGCTACCTTTTTGCCTACAGTACCCCAGCTAGACTTTACTCGATTAGTAGATACAGAATAGTATTGAAGCTTTCCTTATGTATGATATGGTTTATGCACTATTGATTTCATGTGTTGCAAGCTTGGCTACTTTAGTGATTAGTGGTCCACGAGCACAATCCGAGTAGGCTATTGCCGTTGCATTTGCAGAGTACTTCCTTTTAATGTTTGCCATTTACTATTGCAATATTCTTTTAATTATTCTTATGCCATTTTAAGCCTTTAATAGTATTTAATTGCCAGTGTTTTTGCTTATTGAATTACTGTTCAAAATCCGATACGTACTTCTTACGAGCATCCGAGAAGCATCTAACTTTTTTCAGAAGATTCCTTGCTCGATGCTTAAGGACTATTAATTAACGTAACGTAATAGTGCCGATCCGAAGTAGAGGGTGGTGGACTTCTTAAGTTCATAGTCAAGGGTGGATTACTTCGGCTTCGGCCAACACTATTCTTTTGTGTTGTTGTTTTTTACTTCATTGTTTGATTGTTGACCAGACTAGATAATTCCTGTCTCTTTATTAGTCTGTTGTTGAACACTAGTACCGAGTTCTTGTATACCCCGTTATAGCAGATTGAACTCTGGAGGGTATTGGTGTTTTTTGTTCAGCTGGCAGTACTCAGGGGTTGGGATCGTGTGTTTCCGTTGTGGCAGCGAGCCGTATTCGAGTCCTGATTGAGAGCCCTTGTGTACCCGAGTGCCAGTTCATAACAAATGGCGACCTTGCTTAGGATATTGTGAACAGTATAAATTTTTGCAGAGTTGTACAACATTTGTTTGTTTGTATTTTAGCGTGCATATTGAAGAATATTTTTTTGGTATGGCAATTAGTAAAGCATTTAAGAGACTCCAGTTAATTTAGTAATTAGTGCTTGCATAGGAAGTTTAACACTTTTGTCTCGAGAATTTGTTTGGGGACTTCAGTATGTCGTGCATTAGCACTGACGATGAGCGAGAGATGTCATTTGAAGGTGTGCCGTTAGTAACCAGTGAGGAGGATGCTAGAGTTTTTGTGAGTAAGCGGTACCACGTGACGGAGGAGAGGCTGACTGGGGTGGATGTTTGTGGCTTGCACCTGATAGCCAAGGTTTTGGGCATTTCCAATGTAGCAGGGATGTCCAAGGGGGAGCTGATTTCCTGGGTGTTGCGTGGGCGACATGGGGTTTCGGAGGAGAGGGCGTTTGGGGGGGTTCCTCCCCAGATCCCCTCTCACTCGACTCCCACAGTGCCGTCCACTCAGTTACCGGAGGTTAGCACTCTCCCACAGAGGGATGAGAATTGGCAGATTGGAGTGCACGTGGTGGTTCCCCAGTTTTTGCCCCCCCTCCTTCAGTAGTGGCAGCTCCCTCTTCCTGCCTGTCTCCAGATATGGTATTTAGACTTGAGCTTGCTAAGATTGAGGCTAGGAAGCAGGAGAATGAGACTAGGAGGCATGAGATTGAGGTTAGGAGGCAAGAGGATGAGACCAGGAGGCAAGAGGATGAGACCAGGAGGCATGAGGCTGAGCTTAGGTATGACTCGGAGAAATATTGTGCTAAATTAGATTTAGATAAGACCCGTGCAGAGTCGACAGGGACTCGGATGGGCCGTGAGGGCCAAGTAAGAGAACAGTCCTTGGCCCACTTAGTCAAATTGGTGCCGGTATTTAGTGAAACTGAAGTCACAGAATTTTTTAATCATTTTGAGAAGAAGTGTAGGGAGCATAATTGGCCTGAAGAGAAGTGGGCAGCTCTAGTCTCCTCAAGACTTACGGGTAAGGGTCTGAAGGCTTATGATGCACTGCCTTTAGAGTCTTGCATTGACTACCCAGAATTGAAGAGAGCTGTCCTACGGGCATACGAGTTGCAACCGGAAACATATCGATTGAAGTTTCGGGGTGTTACAAAGACTAGGGAGGCGACCTTTCTTGAACATGCCCGGGACTTAAAAGATGCACTTAAAAACTGGACACGTTCTGAGAAAGCTGAGACGGCAGAACAGTTGACTGAGCTGTTTCTGCTCGAGCAGTTTTATAAGTGTACTGGTGCAGAAATGACTAAGTATTAAAGAAAAGAACCCAAAACCTCTTCAAGAGGCAGCTGAGATGGCTGACTTCAGGTTGTCGCTAATCAGGGGATGTGAATCTGTAAAGCGTGTTGATGCAGTTCCCAAGGGGCGCGATACTCCAAACCCTCGAGCTCAGGACAATCACTATAGATATAAACCCCAGTTTAAAAGCCAAGATACCAGGACTGAACCAAAGACTACAGCCGTCCCATTACAGAAGGGTCAGAACTCCGCCCCTTATCAGAAGAGACCGATAGGGGAAGTGGAATGTTTTCATTGTAGAAAGAAGGGGCATTATGCAAAATCTTGTCCTAGTAAGCTGCCAAACTGCAGCCGTGTCTTTGGTGCGCAGCATAGGTGTGGCTGAAATGTCGTCTGGATTTACCCAGGGTAGTTTGCCAGCGGCAGGGTCACAGGCGATGTATAAGACTCAGGAAGGCTCGTCCCCTGTCCGTGATGTCTTTTGCGCCCATAGAGGGACCGGTAGGGTAAGTTGCGCGGGTTGCCAGCATAAGGTGGAAGTTTTGCGTGATACTGGAGCTTCACAGACACTTTTGAAGAATTTCACGGGGCGACCAATTAATGCGGCACGGGTGGTTGTTGTTCAGGGTATTAATGCGACCAGGTCATACCCGTTGGTTCATGTGGAGCTGGAAATTGATGGTGTGATTAAGGACTTAGATGTTGGGATCGTTGAGAAATTGCCAGTGGAGGGCGTCGACCTTCTTCTCGGCAACGACTTTGCGGTGCCTACTTTAGAAGTTCCACCCTTAGGCGTTGCCGAGAGGCCGGCCGACGTGAGTAGGGAGGAACAAGAGTGGGTAGTGAGTTGTCAACGCCAACAGATGGGATGTGTGGTAACTCGTTCCCAAGCATTTAAGGTATCACAGCCTATTTCCCAGGCCACAGAACAGCGGAGGAAGGGAATTAAGGAGAAGCGGAAGGCTGGGAAAAGTTTGAAGAGTTTAGAACCAGTGGCTCTCCCAAAAGACCCAATAGCAGGACCTTTGACCGAGTCTGTTGTAACTCCAGTGCCTAACACAGTTGATAAAGTAGTGGAGGAGGCAGAGACTCAGAGACAGCACCGTTACCTGCAGCGAGAAAACCGGATGTCTAAGTTGGATGTTGGGGGAGGGCATGAGTTGTTGACCAAGCAGTTAGACATGTTGGCTCCCACAGACATTCGAAAGTTGCAATTAGAGGATTCAGAGGTTTTGCAGTGTACCAATGGGGCTGTGGAGTTAGAAGATAGGGATGCAAAGGCAGGGGATTTTTTGTTCGTTAATGGAATTTTATACCACCGATATCAAGATCCTAAAAGGAACTGGGAGGGCGGATCAGGTACAGTTGACCAGCTGGTCGTGCCAGAGGGCTGCAGGGAGTTTGCTTAGGTTGGCTCATGATTCTCCATTATCAGGACATTAGGGTGCCAAGAAAACGGTGGCAGCTTTGGGGAAATTGTTTTGGTGGCCGGGGATGAAGTCTCATGTGCAGTCATGGATAAACTCATGTGATATTTGTCAACGTGTCGGGAAACCGAACTAAGTTATTCCTAAGGCTCCGTTACACCCTATTCCTGTGATTGGGCCACCCTTTAGTAAAATTATTGTTGACATGGTTGGTCCACTCCCTCCCACTAAGGCTGGAAATAAATTTGTGTTAACCATAATGGATGTTGCCACTAGATACCCCGATGCATACCCTATGAAAAATGGAATGGCTAAGACGGTAGTCAGTAACTTGTTGTGGTACTTCTCAAGGTACAGGTACCCGGAGGAGATTCAGTCTGATCAGGGATCTAATTTCACCTACAACATGTTCAAGCAAACAATGCAACAGCATGGGATACGAGCAGTAGTATCGTCAGCGTATCACCCTGAGAGTCAAGGGGTGCTTGAGCGGTGGCATGCTACACTTAAAAGCATGCTCAGGTGTTATTGTGCTGACAACGGTATGGATTGGGATCTTGGATTGCCTTATGTGCTGTTTGCTGCTTGGGAGGTACCTGGTGAGAGCCTGGGATTTAGTCCAAACGAGCTGATTTTTGGACACCGTGTCAGGGGCCCCCTTAACATGCTGAAAGAAATTTGGGAGGGGACTGTGCAGCCTTGTCCATTATTAAAGTATGTGCTTGAAAGCCGTGAGCGCATGCATAAGAGTCTGGAGATGGCAGGTAGAAATTTGACAGAATCACAAGCTTTGATGAAGGACAGGTATGATCGCAAAGTGAGGCTCCGGAAGTTCACTGTAGGACAAGAGGTATTGATTTTGTTGCCTTTGGTTGGTAACCCCCTCTCTGCGAAGTACACTGGACCTTATAAAATTGTAGAAAAAATTTCAGACTTAGATTACCTTGTTGCCACTCCAGACAGGAGGAAAAAGAACCAGTTATGTCACGTGAACCTTATTTAAGAGTATGTGAGGCGCCCCTCTGAGCCTCTCACTGTCCCTGTGTTGGCTTGTTGCGGCCGTGGTGGAGAAGGAGAGGGGGACAGTCAAGCTTCAGAGGAGGATAGCTGGGATCAACATGTTTCCGCGGATCAGTGGGCGGGGAACTCGAGCCGAAGGGCTGACGAGGCTATAGCTCATTTGCCTGAGCCGCAGTTTGATGCTATCCGTCAGATGTTCGGTTCATACCCCACTGTATTTGCTGAACACCCAGGCCTCACTACTCAGGCTATGCATGATGTTGACGTGGGGGACCATATACCCTTTAAGTCAATCCCGTACCGTGTGCCCCCCATAAAACTACCAGCTCTGAGGGATGAGTTGGAGTATATGCTCGGTAGAGGGTTGATAGAGAAAGGCACAGTTAAGTGGACTTCCCCCGTAACACTGCAACCTAAGCCAGATGGCAATGTACGCTTTTGTATTAATTTCCGTAGGTTAAACGGTTTGACTCCAACTAACCCATATCCTCTTCCTCGGGTTGATGATAGTGTTGACAAAATTGGTAATGATCGTTTTTTGTCTAAAGTAGATTTAGTAAAAGGTTACTGGCAAGTACCTTTGTCCGAGCGTGCTAAAGAGGTATGTGGTTTTGTTGTGGACGGGAGTACCTACCGGTGCAATGTTATGCCTTACGGACTTAAGAATGCACCAGCAACGTTTCAGAACCTGATGAATGAAATTGTAAAGGACATTCCAAATTGCACCGTATATTTGGACGATGTAATAATTTATGATGACGACTTTGAGAGCCATTGTGAGCACCTTGAGACCTTGTTCCGGAAACTTAGTGAAGCAGGTCTGGTACTAAATTTGGCAAAGTGTGACTTCGTAAAAGCTACTGTGCAGTACCTTGGGTTTGTAGTGGGAAGGGGACAGGTGTGCCCTCCTCAGAACAAGGTACAGGCTATCAATAAATTTCCGCACCCAACAACCAAGAAGCAGGTTATGAGATTCTTGGGTATGATAGGCTACTACAGACGCTTCATAAAAGGTTACTCAACGGTGTTGGCACCTCTCACAGATTTGTTGATAGCCTGTAGAAATAAACAGTAGACCGTTTACCAAAGAGAGAACACGTAAGAGGAACTTGGTGAGTCACGTGAACATTCGGTCCTAACCTAACCTAACCTCCTTCTATTAATTTCACTACTCTTAACAAGCACACCACACTTTCAACCATGGGGGGGATACTTGCTACAGGCAATTTTTCCTTTTGTCTCCTTCATTCATATAGAAACAATAGATAATAATAATAATAATAGTTCCGCGCTCATCCTAGGAGTCTAGTGGCTCTGGGGTAATGGTGCCTGGATGTTTTACCAGTCTGCACGCCTGGCTTGTCAACTTTAGGTTGTAATATACAGGTGTATTCATACTGAGCCTTTTGCAGAAATGCGTAGGTTTGAGTATAATTATGAACTCTAGATATCTTGTTCTTGTGAAGGGCGAACTCGGACGTGAACACCGAAAGATATTCAGTTGGGGGGGAGATCCCAGGCTGTTTGACGTTGGAAACTCGAAATTTCACAAGAAGATTGACGGTGGTAGAAGCTCTTTCTTCCTGAGGCATCTCTTAACCCCTTCAGTACCGGTGACGTCCTTTTCATTATATTCTGGCAACTAATAGATACTTTAATTCAGCTTAGGAAGGACCTCAAACAATTAAAAGGCTGCAGACTATCTTATTTGATCCTTTGAGCTACGACAGATCCTTACTGAGATTAATAAAATCATATAATAATGTCCAAAATATTGTACTGAATGGTTTAATGACAACAATGTCATAATGATCTGGCCTTTTCAGTAGCCTTTTGATATTTCTATTCACTCTGTAATGTTTGCAGAGTCTGTGGTTAACATTGACTGGAGTGTTCATAGCATTTATAGTGCAAGATAGGGAATATTATAATTATATTAATGGGTACCATCTCGTTTTCTCTTGCTGTTGTACTGCCATCTCTCATGTGCGCAGATCACTTCTTCCTCTCTTTATATGTATGTTCTTTGCTGGTTTCTAGCACTTGGTGTTCTCGTGGAATGCTAGCTAGCATTTCGAGAGGGATTTCATGTTCTATGTGGAATAGGATCTCTTCGATGCATCAAGAGACTCTTTTCCATCTTCTTGGGATTCTGGAGATAATTATTCCTATTGTGTTTGGATTGTGCAGCCTAAGTGCTGTAATGAGCCGCAATCGTTGTCAGGTAGGATATTCAAACTGGCGAAAACCTTACTTTCCTTGGATTGGGGTTTGTCTCTGTGTTAACATCGATAAAACTAGTTAATCACAGCCTCTACCTACTGGAGATTTAAAGTAGCCTTAGGTTCCCGAATTCAATTCCCGACGTTTCAAGTAAAAACTGTATTTAGATGCAAATTGCGTCGTTCTTTGTGTCTGGCATTATCGTAAAACCCACCGCCAACCCATAACAATCAACCTTGTTGTTTCCATTACACTAGCTTTGCATCAATAATCCAATACTCTTAAAAATATGCAATATAAGATTTAATATGGATTCGTGATGGAAGGGCTGAGTGAGCAGGCCCAATAAACTCTACCTCAGCCCCCATAGGTAAGGTACCATAGGTGGCTGAGCTGACCTGAACACCCCAAGAAGATCATAGTGTGATGTAGAATTCAGTTAAGAATGTAAGGCTCCGGTTCGCGAATCAACAAGCAATAAAAGTCAATGCATAGTGAATGAAAAACATCAACAGGTGATGTGGGTGTATGTGTAGTCTTGGGTGATGAGCTAAGACTTTCCTAACCAATCGAGAAGTTCTCGATGGCTCCCACTCATCTTTCATCTGTTCCTGTAACTTCGGGGGTACCCCAAGGCACTGTCCTTGGTCCCCTTCTCTTTCTCTCATACATCAATGACCTTCCATCATCTTTAACTTCTGCTACTAGACTTTTTATAGACTATAGTTTAGTATACTGACCAATAGTTAAAAGGGGCGATTGCCTTCGACTGCAAGACGACTTGATTGCCATTGAAGACTGGAAAGCCAAGTGGCAGATGACCTTCAGACGAGGCAAATGTCACCACATATGTTTCACCCTCTCCAAGAAACCTGTTCCCTTTGCCTATAAACTCAATAATATCAACCTTGATACAGTCCATTCACATTTGGGAGTCTACCTCTCAGCAAACATGAGGTGGAGCACGCAAGTGAGTAGCGTCAGCTCAAAAGCCAACAAGGCCCTGGGGTTCCTGCGCAGGAACCTAAGGAGGCGCAATGCAGTCATCAAAATATTAGCGTTTATAAATCTAGTTCGACCACACATTGAATGTTGCGACACCGTCTGGAATCCACACACTCACAACATCAATAAATTAGAAGCCATACAAAATAAAGGGTCAAGACGGATCAGACGTCATTACAGACACACTACATCGGTCACTTTGCTTAAACAAGACATTAAATTAGACACTTGCAACAACAAGAAAATACTCATACAACAAATGCTATACAAAATCACAAACAATCTAGTAGACATAGACAAAGACACATACAGTATATACAATACAACCTACAAATAAACGATCCATAAGTGGCAGACACTACCGAAAATACCACACATACCGGCCTGGGTTCGAACCCTGGCTGGGTCATGTCACAAAAATATGAAAGATACCAGGCAAGCACCAAAATATTTGCGTACTAATTTTTTCCCCGCAGCATACAAGAGTGGATTCACCTTCCATCTGACCCCTACTGTACTGTAGGGTACAGTAATAAAAGTCACCCCCAGTCCCAAGCAATGTTGCCCAAATGGCAAGATAGAACAACCTTCCACCTCAAAAGTTGAAGGAATACTGGCTCTCCCAGCCTGCAGAGGATTGGATATAAGCTGAGAAGTGTTGCCAACTCTAGAGCAGTGCTCAAACGGTCGTGGTACCAGGCACTGCCTGATACTGGCAGTTACAAGGAAAGTACATTACTGACGGCTCCCTGCCGTCGCTGGGACTGTGGAGTGATTTATCTACTGACGGCACCCTGCCATCGCTGGTACAGAAGGGGTTAACAGTCCCACTCTTGGTAGTTTTACAGCTATGATAACCAAAAAAATGTATCCTTATCCTCATCCTTTCCATTAGTCCTATTGCTCCCCACACAACCCCTCACATATCATGCTGCCCATGTGCAGCCCTCTGCGGGTCCCCAAGCTAAAGCTAAATATTGTTTTGATGCAGTTTTGGGGTACTGAGCTGCACTGAGCCATACAGCTCCATGGGTATATACGGAGATGAGTGTTACGGCAAATAACTTTACCTTTTTAGTTTTATGTAAGACATTTAACATTATATTAAGAAAGAAAACACGGTTTCTGAGCTCAAGCGTAAGTCTCCTGAAATGCAAGACATATATATTGGCTAATTAACTAAATAAAGGAGGTACAGACGGATAGAGTGTTTTGAGTCATAGAATTCAAAATTACCGGGTCTTTGCGGGAGTGTATGACCAGTGACGTATACTAGGCAGTAAAACAATAATGGGAGCATGGAATCAGAAGGCCTCATGAGCCAATGCTTCTGTAATCAATAACCACTCTTATGTGGTCTCCTAAACTTTCAAGAACGAAATAAGCAGAAACGAATATAGAGATCTTTCCGAACCTGAATTATATTTCGCCAATGATCACTAATTAGGACGCAGTTGTAACATCTTCGTTCGATATAGGGTTAGGGAAGCACTGAAGTGTGGTTCTAAAATATGGGAGTAAGGGCTAAATATCATTCAGTTTTAGAAAGATCACTTTAATTTATTTCTGCTTATTTCGTTCATGAAGGTTTAGGGCACTACTTAATGTGGTTTTAAAATCATGGGCATTGGCCTGTCAGACATTCTGATTATATGCACATTATTAACCCTCTGTAACACACAGGACTTTGTCGACACGGCCTTGCGCCGTCTTTGGCCGATTTTACGACTTTCTGGGTTGAAGCCAAATGTGGGGAACCTGGCTAAAGAAAATCATCTAATGGTAATTAGAATATGATGTAAAATACTTGATCGAGCTGAATGGTTTGCAGAACTTTGCACCGGACTGCGAAACACACAATCATAATTATTTAAGTCGGGACACCAGTGTGACAGGCCCTTTATTGTTCTGAAGAGCTATTTTGAGATAATGTATACTAAATGGGAGTTGCAATTAAGTTTTGCCAATAATAAGGCAGTTACAAACCTTCTAATATAGATGTTATTTAACTATCTATGATAACATATAGCCATCAAATAGTATAGCCATACCCTAATATTTGGATAGTTTCCGTTACCATATTGTTAAATAGCTCGAGTAGGATAATTTGTAATTACTATGTAACAGCTGTGCATTGTGGAAGAACATTTATATATTCCATGAAATGAATGTTTGCGTAGCTTTATTGTCGTTGCACTGCAATATACCATGATCTGTTAATGTAGCAAGGCACACATAAAACTGATGAAACTTTGCAAAGCGGTGTTTATTGGAAATTTGGTCGCAGGACATCTCTTATGGAGATGGTTTCCTTTGACGACTCTGTTGTGCGTCTGCCTGCGACATCTATCTATCTCTCTATCTATTGCCGGACGCCGTGATCCCTGAAGGGGTGGCCACGAACGAAACGCCCCCATGCACCTCTGTCCCTAGTCAGTCGATGCCCCTCCTCCCATCCAGCACCGCCATCACTCATATATTTCTTCACTCCATCCTTCCACCTCTCATTCGGTATTTTTTATTTTATTTTTTTTCTATGTGATTGAGGGAGGCAAAAGGCATAACTGCCTATAGCGAGTGCCTCCCCCATAGTTGAAAGAGTGACAGGGCCAAAATCAAGGGACGTTCGAGCCAAAATTCCTGGACACACAGAGTTTGAAGCAATTTAAGTCATAGGAAGAGGGAAAGACTGATTCTGGGAGAGAGTTCCAGAGCTCAGATGTTGAGTAGAAGAAAGTTTGAGAGTAACGTTTCACTCTTGGGTTGGAGAGTTGCACAGAGTAGGGGTGGGATTGAGTTACAAGACGGGTACCACGTGCCCTACGTAAAGGAGGTGGTATGCACTGGGATAGCTCTGAGGAACACTGATTATTATAGTAGCGATAGAATAGCGAGAGAGATGCAACATTGCGGCGGAGAGAGAGAGATTGCAGAGAGTTGGTGAGTGGACGGGAGTTAATGATACGAAAGGCCTTCCTTTCAACTTTGTCTAGGAGAGCGGTGTGAGAGGAACCTCCCCACACATGTGAACAATACTCAATACAAGGGCGCACTATGCCCCTGTACAGAGCAAGAAGCTGTGCAGGGGAAAAAAACCCCCTAAGGCGGTTGAGCACACCCAGCTTCTGGGAGGCTGCCTTAGCAAGACTGGTAATATGGTCCTTCCAAATGAGAGCAGAAGAAAAAGAGACACCAAGAATATTGAGAGAAGATGAAGGGTTGATTTTTGTATTGTTGAAGAATAAGGGATAGTCCGCTGGGAGATCCTGACGGGTAGATAGATGGAGAAATTGGGTTTTGGAAGCATTAAAGTTAACAAGGTTTTCTCTGCCCCAATTGGAAATAGTATTTAGATCAGAATTTAAGAGTTCTATGGCTTCATTACGTTTGCCGTTGAGGGATTGCTGGCTGGGGCGTTCTGAAAAACTAATGGAGTAGTGTAAGGTTGAGTCGTCTGCGTATGAATGGATGGGAATTAAGGTACAGTTAAGGAGATCATTTATAAAAATTAGAAAGAGAATAGGAGATAGGACAGAGCCCTGAGGAACACCGGAGTTTATAGGGTGAGGAAGTGAACAATGGCCGTCCACAACCGCAGCTATGGAACGGCCGGAAAGGAAATTAGAGACAAAGGCACAGATGGAGGGATAGAAACCGAAGGAGGGTAGTTTAGAAATTAAAGATTTATGCCAGACTCTATCGAAGGCTTTCGATATGTCTAGTGCAATAGAAAAAGTCTCACCGAAGTCCCGAAAGGAGGATGACCAAGAGTTAGTAAGATATGAAAGAAGATCACCAGTAGAGCGACCCTTAAGGAAGCCATACTGGCGATCTGAGAGCAGATTATGAGAAGAGAAATGCTTAAGAAATTTGGAAGCAAGAATAGTTTCAAAAACTTTAGAAAGACAAGAGATAAGAGCAATTGGACGATAGTTGGAGGGTTGAGAGCGGTCACCCTTCTTTGGGACAGGTTGAATGTGAGCAAACTTCCAGCATGAAGGGAAGACGTTAGAGGATAGACAGAGACGAAAGAGTTTGCCTAGGCAGGGAGTCAGCACGGAAGCACAGTTTTTGAGAACAACAGGAGGAACACCGTCCGGACCGTACGCCTTATTAGTGTTAAGCCCAGAGAGGGTAGAAAGTACATCTTTAGAAGAGATTAGGATATTAGGCATAAGTAAGAGAGAGGAGGGCGGAGAGGGAGGAATAGCACCGGTATACCTCTCCTTCTCTGTCCTTCCACCTCGCTCTCGTACACTCCCTTAGTCATTCTCTCGCTTCCCATACGTTCCAACTTCCATATTTTTTTTTCTATGTGAATGAGGGAGACAAACGGCATAACTGCCTGCAGCGAGTGCCTCCCCCAGATTTCAAAGAGTGACAGGGCCGAAATCAAAGGACGTTCGAGCTAAAAAGCCTGGACACACAGAGTTTTAAGCAATTTAAGTCATAGGAAGAGGGAAAGACTGATTCTGGGAGAGAGTTCCAGAGCTCAACAGTTGAATAGAAGAAAGTCTGAGGATAGCGTTTCACCCTTGGGTTGGAAAGTTGCACAGAGTAGGGGTGGGATTGTGTTGCAAGCCGGGTACTACGTACCCTATGTATAGGAGGTGGTATACACTGGGAAAGCTCCGAGGAACACTGATTATTTTAGTAGCGATAGAATAGCGAGAGAGATGCAACATTGCAGCGAAGAGAGAGAGATTGCAGAGAGTTGGTGAGTGGACGGGAGTTAATGATACGGAAGGCCTTCCTTTCTACTTTATCTAGGAGTGCGGTGTGAGAGGATTCTCCCCACACATGTGAACAATACTCAATACAAGGACGTACTGTGCACCTGTACAGAGCAAGAAGCTGCGCAGGGGTAAAGAACCCCTTGAGGCTGCCTTAGCGATACTGGTAATATGGTCTTTCCAAGCGAGAGCAGAAGAAAAAGAGACACCGAGAACATTGAGAGAAGATGAAGGGTTGATTTTTGTTTTGTTGAAGAATAAGGGATAGTCCTCTGGAGGTTCCTGATGGGTAGTAAGATGGATAAATTGAGTTTTGGAAGCATTAAATGCAACAAGGCTTTCTCTACCCCAATTGGAAATAGTAGCTAGATCAGAAGATAAACATTTTATGGCTTCATTACGTTTACTTTTGAGGGACTGCTGGCTGGGGCGTTCTGGAAACCTAATTGAGTGGTGTAAGGTAGAGTCGTCTGCATATGAATGGATGGAACTGGATGTACAGTTGAGATCATTTATGAAAATTAGAAATGGAAGAGGAGATAATAATTATAGAACCCTCTCAAGGTGTTCCTTTTCACACTTTCCAGCACATTTACATCCACACCACACCTCTCTCTTATTTCCTCATTCGTCTGTCTATCCCTTCATGTAACTCCACACGCATTTCTCAAGTAACTTAATTCCTCCCCTCTTCCTCTTGGTTTGTGTCTCTTCACCAACATCCTTGCTTTGCTCCCGTAAGTCAATGTCAGGATTACCACACTGTCATGCAAGGACTTCTTTACTTCCATGCTGACCACCTTATTTCTTGTTACTGCTTTTAGCGTTCCTACAACCCTCTTCCCCTTTTGCACCCTCTCCCGCACTTCTTCATCCATACTCCCATCTTTACTCAACACACTGTCCAAATACTTAAATGAGCTGACATTCTCCATATCCTGACCGTTCGACCTCACCTCACGCTCTGTGGCTGCACCCATTTCAAAGACCATAACCTTGCTCATCCCCGCATTTACCTTCAGATTCTGTTTTTCACACACTGTTCCAAATATATTTACCAGACCCTGCAACTCCCATTCACTATCGCTCATCAGAACTGTATCATCGGAAAACAGCAGTACAGGTAGCTTCCACTCGTTTCCCTCCCTTATCAGCGATACACCAACATCCACTGTTTTTCCTTGTATTTCTTTCATGACTCCATCCATATATTTATCGAACAACCATAGGGACATCACACACCCTGCGACATACAGTGAACAATATACTGGGGGTTTTGCTCACTGACAATGTATACAGGTTCTTTATTCTCAATTGGTGTTACTACTGTGATACTGCTCTACTGAATAATTATATCAGAGTGACATATACAGGCTGAATGTAAGTTTTCCAAATACGTTCAAACTTAAAATCGCATTTGGGTAACAAATAATTATATACTGGTACCTTAATAAAATTATATACTGTCTTTGTATTATCAAGCTAATGTAAGCTTCAACAAAAGAGGTTTGTGGACGGGATTTATATATCTAGGGGACGAAAGACAATATGTAAAAGCCTGCTTAAGATAATCTCGATAGCCTTAATTTGGAACCAATACATATGCCCTACGATGGCGGTGATATACAGTAATAATATCAACGAACACCTTGCATGTTTTATAGATGGCATAATTATAAGAAACCTCTTTAATTTCACTAACCTGAATATCAGGGTTGTTAATCATACAAGTCAGCATGACCACAATCCAGGTGATCTCCCTTAACGAAAATAATGAGTCCTCTGGCCTTTTGTGTATCTCTAAAGTTGTCA
The DNA here is from genome assembly GCA_032716605.1 of Paralithodes platypus. Lineage (NCBI taxonomy): Eukaryota > Metazoa > Arthropoda > Malacostraca > Decapoda > Lithodidae > Paralithodes > Paralithodes platypus. The sequence continues at coordinate 16,802,862 of CM064538.1, read as the reverse complement.
TGACAGCAATTACATACATTTGTTTCAAGTTTTACCTTTCTCATTTACTTTAATTCCTGCACTTATGTTTCATCGATCACGATTAATGTTACTGTTGTAACAGTATGATTGTATTTCTGTGGTGCAACAGTTTAATAAAGGGTTCATTCTTTTGGACTGTAAGAATTGTAATCTCCTTGTATGATAAAAAACTATCCTACCTATCAAGAAGTAAGTTCATCATAATTGTTGACTTCGTATAACTTGCATAGTTGCCCACATGAGTGTATTCACTCTTTGCGATTGTATGGAGGTAATGTATGGAAATAAAATTAGTATAATTAGATAATGACTGTAATTCTGTCTACAATGTATAATTATTAGCTAAAACTATCCACCTTTCAAATCAAATGTTTCTTGGCAGTCTCTCAATTAATCCCATCCACTTGGTATTTCAGCCAAAAGGATATCTCTATAAATACTTTAGAACATATTTATGCGGTGTGTTGATATATCGGTTAGGGGTTATCACAACGGCAAGTTATATAGTCTGAACTGATGGTAGTTTGCCCAAATGCTTGTGGTTTCCTTCAAAAACGAATTGAAAAACAAAAAAAGATCTTGTGATAACAATAGACTCCATACTTTAACAAAGTATAATGTGATTAGAATTATGCAATTAGCTACAAGTAGTATACAATGCAAAGTCATCAACTTAGATTTCATGTGTTACTGCAGTTCCAAACAAGATAATAACATTAAATTTGTCATAGTACTCTGATAAATTAGCGGATTTGGTCCACTTTCTTTGGATAAACTAAAGCTTTGACTCTAAGCCATATAAGTATATACGTATGAATTAGTTTATCATAGGAACCACACAGCATTTAGCATTATAAACTTTCTATGGATATTATGTTTCCCAGATCAATTATAAATCCAATGTACAGTACAATATTATCTTGACTGGCAATGAAGTTGGTTAGCATGAGGCTACATTGTGATGTACTATTTGCATCTTAAATCTTAAACTCACTCAATTATTTTTTGCGCTGGACCTCATCGCATGTATTATTTATTAATTCCTTATACTGATCATGATAATCAAACACATAATTTGTCAATCATCTCTTGCCGTTGTGATACTATTATTGCATTTATGTGTTACCAAATGTCTTCATACATTGGCGGAAAGCTAGGACATCCCTCTTTGAGTGACCCATTTTCTAATTTAACCATACATATTTAACATTGCAAATGTGTTGCATATCCGTCTAAATTCTGTTAACATTCCCTTGAAAGATAATTCTGATATTTGATCAAATGTTTTCACTCTTGTCATGTACATGAGAAATATATATTTTTGTTTCACACACACATTTTTCCTGGTGTCTGTGCACAATGTTGTCATTCATGATTTTGACATTCCTTAAATGTGTTCATACCTGACCCGGGAACCATATTCATTGCTCGCTAGTAGTGATAATCTTGTCGACTTATATGGAATTTCAACATAACATGAAATACATAAAATGGACAAAATCTTCGATCAAATTGAATGCCGGTTTCATACTTTTTAATCCAATCTTAGTAAAGGAGAGTTGGGCGTCTTTAAAGATTAGAATGCGTGGACGATTTTCCGAATTCGCAAACGAAACAAAAAACACATTTTGTATTAGCAATTACGTCAACCGTTATGGACCGATCTGAACTAATGTAATACACATTCAAAATACATCCACTTTGAAAAACCTTCTTGCAAAAGGAGTTATGCTAACGCCAACGCTATTTTTAGTTAAATTCCTAGTTACCGATTTTAAAGAAACATCATCTCAGAACCCACAGTTGTTAGTTAAACTATGGTCTTGGTTTAGTTATGTTCATACTTAGCTGAGTGGGATTGGAGCAAAAATAAAGACATTAAAACATAACCACATGTATTATACTCATCCAAAGGTATCCTCACGTATACTGAATATATTGTTTTAGCGTTGTATATGATGTGATTTGGCAATATTCACGAATTTCCCCGGAACACCATCTCCTCGTTCACATTCCTGGTTCAATCGTTGGTGTCTGTCTCTGCCTCCATGTCCTATTAATATATCTCTGTTGCGTCTTTCCAAGTTTAGGTTTGTATTTGATTATTGAATGTTATATCAAACATTATATCAATGTTGCATCACATACTTCATACCTAATTTATATTCTCACATTGAAAATAATGGAACATATTAGTTAAATATATTTGTCTAATCTCGACATCCAGTAGCCAACCCTAATCACAAAATGGAGAACCGCGATAAGAAATGCCAAAGGTAAGGCTGATTAACTAACTGATTAGCACAATATTTTAGTCAATTAATTTACATTGCAATGCTTAATGATGATGAGTTATCATTTAACAGCTTATTGAGTAAACATAATTATATACTATTTAATGTAATTACTACCAATTATTTACAATAATAATTAATGATAAGTTCTATTTTCCGAGTCGAAAGCAATGTATTGGTTTAGATATCTTTGCGGAGAGACAAACACACAAGCATATACATACATACTGAAACTATCGACTATTAAAGGTGATGAGGCATGAAAATAGCCACCAAGAAATGTGTTATTTGGTGCAATAGTATTGGACATAACGCCATATCAACAATTCTCCACCCACCAATTGGTCCACCAATCGTTTCCAAAATTTGGCTGCAAAATCAATTACAAGTGAGGATCGAGTTTAAACTTCTCATGTTTATTTTTGTGGGGCTCAAGATGAGGACAGTGGGGGACGGGTATATCGGCCAATATTTACAAATACTAATAATATCCCTTCAAGTGACCAAGTACAAACCATTATTCCGTTTTCCAGATAGTTTGCGATCACACACACACACACACACACACTAACACACAGTAATTAGTGAGTAAATGAAAGCAATTATCTAATGGCGGCGGTAAAGCGCAATCAAAAGGGGATTTGCGATAATTAAGTTCTGGCCTAGCAGCTCCTGCATCTCTCATTCAGTAATGTTCATTAAGTCTTTTCTGTGGTTTGTGGTTTTAATATTATTTAAAGTAAAGGGATGTAGTACAAATCAGAGGTTTTTTCTTCAGTTTTTCAATTTAATTGCCAGTATTGTTATTTAATTTCCTGCCATTGCTAACAGAACGTGTACAAATGACATAGTTAATGACTTACATGATAATGCCTCCCTTATGTGTTTACCGAATACATGGGAAAGAAGAGCACAATAGATCCACTGCTCCTAACTAGACTAAATTAGGAAATTCTGCCACAGATTGCAGTGGGTATGTTTAGGACGTAGATAATGTGGGATGTAGGGAATGGTAATAATATATATACAAGCTAGTTCCGCTGAACATGGTTGATGGATAACAAAGATACACACTCTCAATGCCAACAATATTTATTTGCCTATTTATGCGGAGGTCTACTTCCAGTTAGGCGGGGCAATTCATCTTACCATGCCACGAGATTTCAGATTATGATTTTTGTTTTTCTATGTGAGTGAGGGAGACAAAAGGCAGAACTGCCTGTAACGAGTGCCTCCCCTAGAGTTGAAAGAGTGACAGGCCAAAATCAAGGGACGTTCGAGCCAAAATGCCTGGACACACAGAGTTTGAAGCAATTTAAATCATAGGAAGAAGGAAAAACTGATTCTGGGAGAGTTCCAGAGCTCAGCAGTTGAATAGAAGAAAGACTGAGAATAGTGTTTCACTCTTGGGTTGGAGAGTTGCACAGAGTATTGATGGGATTGTGTTGCAAGACGGGTACTACCTACCCTACGTAGAGGAGGTGGTATACACTGGGAAAGCTCTGAGGAACAGTGATTACTGTAGTAGCGATAGAATAGCGAGAGATATGCAACAATGCGGTGAAGAGATAGAGATTGTAGAGAGTTGGTGAGAGCCCGGACGGGAGTTAATGATACGAAAGGCTTTCCTTTCTACTTTGCTAGGAGTGCATTGTGAGAGGATTCTCCCCACACATGTGAACACTACTCAATACAAGAACGCACTGTGCCCCTGTACAGAGCAAGAAGCTGTGCAGGGGTAAAGAACCCCTTGAGGCGGCTGAGCACACCCAGCTTCTAGGAGGCTGCCTTAGCAAGACTGGTAATATGGCCCTTCCAAGGGAGAGCAGAAGAAAAGGAGACACCAAGAATGTTGACAGAAGATGAAGGATTGATTTTTGTATAGTTGAAGTGTAATGGAAGTTCCGAACGGGTAGTAAGATGAAGAAATTGGGTTTTGGAAGCATTAAAGGTAAAAAGGTTTTCCCTGCCCCAATTGGAAATAGTAGTTAGATCAAAAGATAAGTGTTGCATGGCTTCATTACATTTGTCTTTGAAGGATTGCTGGCTGGGGCATTCAGGAAAACTAATTGAGTAGTGTAAGGTAGAGTCGTCTGTGTATGAATGGATGGGACTGGACGTACAGTTGAGAAGATCATTTATGAAAATTAGAAAGAGAATGGGAGATAGGACAGAGTCCTGAGGAACACCAGAGTTGATAGGATGAGGAAGTGAGCGATGACCGTCCACATCCGCAGCTATGGAATGGCCAGAATGGAAATGAGAGACAAAGGCACAGATGGAAGGATAGAAACCCAAGGAGGGTAGTTTAGAAATTAAAGATTTATGCCAGACTCTATCAAAGGCTTCGATATGTCTAGTGCAATAGATAGGGTCTCACCGAAGTCCCGAAAGGAGGATGACCAAGAGTTAGTAGGATATGAAAGAAGATCACCAGTAGAGCGACCCTTAAGGAAGCCATACTGACGATCTGAGAGTAGGTTATGAGAAGAGAAATGCTTAAGAAATTTGGATGCAAAAATAGTTTCAAAAACTTTAGAGATACAAGAGATTAGAGCAATTGGACAATAGTTGGAGGGTTGAAAGCGGTCACCTTTCTTTGGGACAGGTTGAATGAGAGAAAACTTCCAGCAAGAAGGGAAGACGTTAGAGGAGAGACAGAGACGAAAGAGTTTTCCTAGGCAGGGAGTTGGCATGGATGCACAGTTTTTAAGTACAACAGGAAGAACACCGTCCGGACCGTACGTCTTCTTTGTATTTATCCCAGAGAGAGTAGAAAATACATCTTTAGAAGAGATTAGGATATTAGGCATAAGTAGGAGAAAGTGGGGTGGAGAGGGAGGAATAGCACCGGAATCATCCAAAGTGGAGTTTCTAGCAAACGTTTGTGCAAAAAGTTCAGCTTTGTCAGAGGAAGAAGTGATGGTTGTGCCATCAGAGTGGAAAAGGGGAGGGAAAGACGAGGAAGAAGAATTGTTGGAGAGGTTTTTCGCTAGATGCCAGAAAGCTTGGGAAGAGCTAGAGTTGGATAGTTCAGTGCATTTATTATTGATGAAAGAGTGCTTGGCAAGTCGAAGAACAAATTTGGCTTGATTCTGGGCAGAAGCATAGGAAGAATGAGACTCTTGAGTTTTAAGGCGTCGGTACCGTTTGAATGCTTCCTCCTTGTTGCGGACAGCAGTAGAACAAGCGTGAGTTAACCAAGATTTTTTTGCACTAGACTGAGAGAAAGAAAATGGGATGTATGCCTCCATGCCAGAGAGGATTACCTCGGTAATGCGTTCAGCACTCTTCGAGGGTCCCCGGCCACTGAAGCAAAAATCATTACATTGGCAATCAAAAAGCCTCCCAGATGGCTGCGTAAAACTGCCACAAGTGCCGTCAGTTGGGAGGATTGGGTGGCCGTACCGGAGAGATAGGACAGATGACAGATATTAGTTTATGGTTGGAGGAGTCCAAAGGAGAAAAAATATTTATAGTATAAGCAGAAGGGTTAGAGGTTAGAAATAAGTCAAGAATGTTGGGCCGATCTCCGAAGCGATCCGGGATACTTTAGAAGTTAAATGGTCAAAGAATTTTTGGATAGTCAGAAGAATTAGGGGAGAGATAAACAGCGCAGAAATATTTAGTTTGATAGTGACAAGAAAGCTTTAGCCAGAGAGTTGAGAATTCAGAAGAGCCTAAGTTAGGAACACGAGAGAAAGCGAGATTGTTGCGCACATATCCGCAACATCCAACTTTGGCTTGAAACAGATGATAGAGATAGTAGGAGGATACAGAGAAGGGTTTGCTGTCAGTAGTCCCAGACACCTGAGTTTCGTTGAGAAAGAGAAGATGCACACTGCTATAATGGAAGAGAGATAATCTCAAGATAATATTTTATTTAGAAAATATAATTTGCCTAATCATACCAAAGAGTAATTTATATTTGAAGTGCATTCTCTTGAAACTAACCCTCAATATACAGTATCTCTCCTAACTAAATCACATGTATAGTAAAACTACATATTGGATAATGTAGCTGGCTGCAGATCATGCAGGTAGGTAGGCAGGTAAGTAAGTCAGAAGGCAGGTAGGCAGACAAGTAGGTAGCCTAACCGGGAGCCTGGGTAAGGTAAGTAAAAAAAAAATAATAAAATAAAAAATAAAAAAAGGGTTCTCAAAAGAAAATATCGAATCCGAAGCTGAAGTCAACACAACACTGATTGAATAATGATCCCAAGTTCAAATCTTTACCAAGCTTCTGAGTTCTACGATATCTTGGCTGTACCAACACGTAAAACAAATAGCCCTTATATCATCTCAAATCACAGTATACAAATATCAGGCCCTATTCGAAGGTGCGTGAAGTATCTAAACTCTCTTGGAAAGACCATAATACCACTCTAGCTAAAACAGCTTCCCAGAAGCTAGGTGTGCTCAACCGCCTCCAGGAGTTCTTTACCCCTGCGCAGCTTCTTGCTCTGTACAGGGGCACAGTGCATCCATGTATTGAGTATTGATCACACGTGTGGGGAGGATCCTCTCATACAGCACTTCTAGACAGAGTAGAAAAGAAAGCCTTCCATCTCATTATCTCAAGTCCAATCACCAATTCTCTGCACTCTCTCTCTCTTCACCGCAATGTTGCATCTCTTTCACTCTTCTACCGTTATTACAATAATCAGTGTTCCTCAGAGCTCTCTCAGTGTATACCACCCCTTCTTCGCAGAGCACATAGCACCCGTCTTGCAACACAATCCCACCTCTACTCTGTGCAACTCTCCAACCCAAGAGTGAAACATTATTTTCAATCTTTCTTTTATTCAACAGCTGAGCTCTGAAACTTTCTCGCAGAATCAGTCTTTCCCTCTTCCTATGACTTAATTTACTTCAAACTCTGTGTGTCCAGGCATTTTTGTTAATTCTTTTAACTCAGGGGAGGCACTTGCCACAGGCAGTTCTGCCTTTCGTCTCCCTCACTCACATAGAAAAACAAACAAACATAATTTTAACCCATTCTGTACCGCCGATGTCTTTTTAATGTTTTTCTGGCTAATATTAGACAATTTTATTAAGTTTACATAGTGCATCCAGCACTTAACCCACTGGACCCCAGCACCGCAGCGTATGCGTCGGCAATGTATGTTATGCTAAACCCCAGCGCCGAATCACCTGCGTCGGCATTTTCGACCCTACATACTCTTGTCCTATGGTAGCTAGAGGGTTCAAATTTGTATGTGATATACCTTATGATGTTGCCAAACAGTGACAGTACTTGGCAACCCCCAAGTCCAACCACGCGGATGGGGACAAGGCGGGTGGGGAACGTCAGTTTACCTATTTATCTCACCACCTCTTTCGACCTTATTTACTCTTGTCCTATGGTAGCTAGAGAGTATGGAATCTTTCATAGGATGTTGCCGGACAGTAGTAATACTTGGCAACCCCCAAGTCCATCCGCGGTGGGGAGTAGGGACACGCGAGAGGACGGAGGAGGGGGGAAGACAGTTTTCCCGTTGACTTCACGAGTGTCTGACCTACCTCCTCGCCTCGCGATATTGGAACAAAGGGAGGAGAGTGGGTATCGCTCCCCCACTGATCCTCATGACATTGTTGACTCCCCACCAAGTGGGGAAGAGGAGGAGGAGGATGACCCAGACCCCATGGCGTTCCTCTAAATTCCGCCAGGCCATCATAGGGGTCAGAAGAGATGAGCTGAGGATGAGAGGTGTCAAGTTGCTACACAACAATTGCGGCGTACGTGGCCTTCCCCCATGCCTGCCTTCACCACCACCTCCCCTGTCTCTCCACTAAAAATACAATGTTAAAACCCATATTTCTAAGTCAGAAGTGCCTAAAACAATGTGTAAAACTCATATTCTAACTATAAAACATACAATAAAGTATAAAATCAATAAACAGAGTGTGTGAGAGAGGCACAGAATAAAAGTGAAAGTGAAGGGGAGTGGGGTGTCAGTCAGCTGGCCGTGTGTACGTGCGTACGTTCTGCCAAAATGGCCGCCCGTCTCCATGGTAACCAGGATGCGCGCAGCCCTTGCCTCTCGTCGGCATTTATAAAACTTGAATCTATGCACTTAAAACACTGTAACTTCACTTACAATGACATTATGCGATACATGTTGCTAATGTATGAACTATGAAGGCACATATGATGCTCGGCTGGTGAAAATAACCGTCACTCGAAAGCTGGAGGCATAGTACATCAGCCATGCTGCCTCGCCCAGCTGTGGTGTGCTGGCGCGGGAGGTTTGAAGAGGCGCCCAGCACCAGCTGATGCCTGTATTACATATTAGATTCAGTAATTATTCCAACTCTCATATAATTTTAAGGTGATTTACTTGAAATGTACTGTGTATTTTAACGTGGGACTGTACATCTTGGAGGTTGTATCAATGCGACTTCCTGTTCTTTTTGTTTCGTCAGTTTTATCTACTCAACACTCTTGGGATCTCCATGCACTGCTCATGTGACCGGAAGGAGTGATGGGATTTTCCATCAGCTCGGAGGAGGTGTGTGAGGAGGTAAGGAGTAGGTTGAGAGGGATGGTCTTTGGGCAGTTACTGTAGACTGAGACCTTACTCACGACAAGAGGTCGGGAGATATTCCCTCTATTTGAGGAATATTCTCTGTTATATTTTATTAGTACATCTGTTCCTGTACTTCATTTACTAAGTCTAAATCTTCTTTAATTTACTTCAATAAATCTACGTGGTTGGATACCTGATATTTCCTTTACCTGAACAAGTATGTAAAGGGTTACGGTGGCAGCATATCTATTATATCTATTATATCTATCAATCAACGAGAGAGCAGAGAAGCAGGACGCAGAGAATCTACAGTATACTTCAATCAATCTAAACTACATTAAACCAAATCTATAACCACATAAGGAAACCTCCCAAACTCTTAACCCTTACTATAACACCATAAGGTAAGACAGCCTCAGTCTTCCTAACTTGGTATTAACAACCACTACATAAAAGCTGAGCCCCCCCCCCCCCCCCCCTTAGGACCCCCATATGACCGAGGTGAGTTTTTTTAATTTTTCCTTCATTTCTCACATATTTAATTAAGCTGTTTTAGGGAAGAAAACTAAATTCGATTTTCGGCCGGGCCTGGAATGTACATTTATTATATATTAGCTGGTGCCCAGTGGGTTAACAGGCTTCGAAATATCTCACTTAACCCTTTTGACTACCACAAACATTTTATAAACTGCACAAAATCTTCTCAATATAGCCAGAATTGAATCAGAAAGACGTCGCCGGTACATAAAGAGTTAAGCACTAGGTATCAATTATTGGCAACTCATCCAACACAGTTAGGTTAGGTCAACTTGGGCTAGGAAGTATAAGCTCAGAGTAATTAGCTGGCCTTTATTGAGGGGGGATGGACGTCTATATTTGCTCATATATGTATCTTTTAAATATGGTTTTAGTTTCCTCCCTAGACCTCCATCAAGCTTAAAAAAACACCCGCCCAATACCCTCCTTCAAGATCAATTGGTACATTTTTCGACAGAAAAATGTCCCGACCGAGGTTCTTATTAAATTACAGGCTCGCTTTCGCTCGCCAGGAATAATTTGATACCTACATGACACGAAAAGATCTAATATTGGCAAAACAATGGGGCGAATGGTCTTAAAATCGCCAACATAATGAGCCGAAGGTAATCAAACCTGAAAACTAATGGGGCTAATCATGAGAAAGAAGGGGGGCCAGAAAAACGACCCCTCTCCCCTTAATCTGACATTGATTGTGATCTATATGATGACATTGATTGTGATCTATATGATGACATTGATTGTGATCTATATGATGGCATTGATTGTGATCTATGTGATGACATTGATTGTGATCTATATGATGGCATTGATTGTGATCTATATGATGACATTGATTGTGATCTATATGATGACATTGATTGTGATCTATGTGATGACATTGATTGTGATCTATATGATGACATTGATTGTGATCTATATGATGACATTGATTGTGATCTATATGATGACATTGATTGTGATCTATATGATGACATTGATTGTGATCTATATGATGACATTGATTGTGATCTATATGATGACATTGATTGTCTCGTGCAGGAACCATCTCATGTAGTATACCATATCAACCTAAATATTTAACCCCTTCAGTACCGGTGCCGTCCTTTTAACTTAACTCTGGCTATTATTAGATTATAGTATTTAGTTTGAAAAGGGCCTCCAACAATTAGCAGGATTCGAACTATCTCACTAAACCCTTTTTACTACCACAGATCCTTCTTAAACTGCAAATGTTCGTTTATATATAGCTATAATATAATTTAATATGTCATCGGTACAGAAGGGGTTAAACCGGTTTAGATGACCTTGGCTTATTTATCACTGGCTGAGGCCTACTGGGTGAAATTATATACTGGTTGATTTATCCGGGTCCAACAGCTTCCTCTCTCTCCAACACCCCTTCTCCCTTGTCAACACTCTTCAGAAAGAAGATACGAGGTGCCGTTCTAAAGGTTTGTTCCTCAATACCTTCACCATCACCATATACAGACTAATAATAACACACCCACCAAAGCCACTCCAACAGCTTCCTCTCTCTCCAACACCCTTTCTCCCTTCTCAACACTTTTCAGAAAGAAGATACGAGGTGCCGTTCTAAAGGTTTGTTCCTCAATACCTTCACCATCACCATGTACAGACTAATAATAACAGACCCACCAAAGCCACTCCAACAGCTTCCTCTCTCTCCAACACCCCTTCTCCCTTCTCAACACTCTTCAGAAAGAAGATACGAGGTGCCGTTCTAAAGGTTTGTTCCTCAATACCTTCACCATCACCATGTACAGACTAATAATAACACACCCACCAAAGCCACTCCAACAGCTTCCTCTCTCTCCAACACGCCTTCTACCCTTTCAACACTCTTCGGAGGGTAATAATACGAGGTGCCGTTGTAAAGGCTTATCCCTCAATACCTTCACCTTCATCTTCAGTGTCTCAAGGTGGCAGGATAACTTTATAAACTTTTCTCTTCATAACTCACTTGGAGATTTATGACGTGGCAATATGAGCTACGGCAACACCAGCCCGGGGAGACAAATGGGAGGCATTATTTCCACATTTGTGCACCCAATCAATACATTGTTTACAGTTCTATGAGTTAACTCGAGCGGTAGTTACCACGTATGGTGAACAGTTATATGTACTGGTTGACATAAGAATATAGATAATCATAATACTTCAAATTACAAGAACAGCGACACTATACACAACCAAAGCTTATGAACATAGACATATTAAGTATGCTAGAGTGATAATACTGTACCTTAATAGCTTACTGAAGTTAATACTGATAGCAAGATACTAACATGAGGATATTTTGGCAGATTGGATTCTTAACATAATTATAATAATTGTTTTGATAATTCTTCCCAGAAGCAGAACGCGATTTTTTTCTGTATTTGTATTACCAATATTTATATATTACGTCTATCTATATATCTATTTTATCTATATGCTCAGGCCTAATCCCCCCTTTTTCCTATTTTGTATTTTATTTTCCTCTATTGTATTATTGTTATTATTTTTGTCTTGGGTGTGGCCGACTCATGACAGAGCAAGAACAGGAAAACACAAAACACAAGCAAAACAGAAAACAAACACAGACAAAACACAAAATTCACACACATCTAGGTCACCCAGGAGAATACCCAGAGACCAGGGTCACCAAGGTCGCTCCAGCACTCCCCCGGCCCCCGACCACCCGGAGAGGTTCCGATCTCGGCAGGCAGACATGTAGCGGAGCCAAAGCCATAAGTCCGCCCACCACACTTCCAGGCGCACCCTTCATATTAATCGTCTCCCCGGGGCAGGCGCCTGATGGACCATTATCTAGTCTAACTTGCGCCCGACCCCTTCCCCCAAATGACCACGTGTTTACTCAACTATTCACAAGCATTCTCCATTCATTCCTGTTTATTACCACTTCCTTTGCCTGATCTATAGTCATTCCTCTATCATCCAAAGCTTCTCTTACACATGTGTCTCTCCATCTCAATGGGGGTCTTCCTGCCCTTCTATCTCCCCTTGTATCTGACTCATATATTCTCTTTGTAAGCCTTTCATCTCACATTCGTTCAACATGACCATACCAGCTCAGCACCCTTCTGTCCACTCTAGCTGACAAATGTTCCTGCTGCCCCACTCTCCTACGTATCTCTTCATTCCTCAATCTGTCTCTACGAGTAACTCCACACATACTCCTCAAGCAGCTCATCTCCATCACATCCAGCTTTCTTCTCTCTTTTTTCTTCAGAGCCCATGTCTCAGCCCCATACATCACTGTTGGCACAACATTTCCTTGATACATTGCACTTTTTATTTTAATTCCGAGATTTCTCATCTTCCACATACTTCCCATTGCTCCGAAAGCTTTCCTTCCTTCACACACTCTCTGTTTTACCTCCATTTCCATACCACCACTCCTGCTTATCGTTCCTCCTAGATATTTAAAACACTCTACTTGTTCCAATATTTCCCCATCCATATATTACGTGAAAACCATAAACACAGGTCAATTGATTTTTCATTAATACCTAGTTTAGGCTTTGATATAATTGATATTTTGATAATCCACAATGGTGAGGTCCGTATCGACACTATTTCAGGACTGAGAAATTCTCCTCCAGCAGTGGGTGATCTGAAGCATATAGTTATCTTCAAACCATATAAAGGCAACATTATTGTGTTAATGAATAAGAGGGAATGATAACATCAGCAAGATGAACTCGATACTTGATGATCAGTCTAGGTGTATACACATGTTAATATTTAAGTGTTTTGTATTTTCTTCCTTCCTTTATGTATTTATTTATTATTATTATTTTATGTTTATTTTTTGTTTTGCAAAAACAAAAACTAATGTTGACAGTGAGGTTTCTGCAAAAAATAGTTTGCCAACCCCTCCCTACGAATATAGCTGCTCTAAATGAATAAACGCAATCACCTTTCAATTACTCTCAATAGTTGGCTCAATTTCATGGTCCAGGCACGCTATGAACTATGGACGAGAACAATTGATAACATGCAGGGAATGTAATTGATTTAGTCTGTTGTTATATAGACACATTCCAATTGTATTGGTTTAATGATGTTACAGATCTAATTATTGACCTGTGATAAAATATTGCAAAATGGTAATTTACATCATATAAGATAAGGAGAACCGCTTTGTGAGAGTGTGCATCTCATGTTCTGTACACTGCTAGCGGTTGCATAATCACAGTTTTATGAGTGTCAGGGAATAATTTGGACTATCATGGACGAATCTAGAAATCTCTCAGAGCGAGAACTTCTCTGAGGAGAAGATATGTCAGGGGAATTGCTGAGGAGGTCGTGGGCATTTCTCTGCAAATGACCTTCGGCCAGCTTACCGAGCCCTGAATAAACTCTGCTCATAGCCTACTCCCCAGACTAGTTCAATTCAGATGGTGGCTTGCCAATTCACATTGGGTGATGATGAGTGCAGAGGCCGCTGGGCTGAGTACTTTGAGCGATTGTACCAGGCCAGTGCCCCCAATGGGCAGCTTCATCCAGTGGATGTCTAACCACCAGTGCTTGATTCGCTGATTAGTGAAGACCCTCTCTCCATTGCCAAGGTAAAGGAGGATGTGGCTAAGCTAAAGGGTGGGAAAGTTCCTGGTATTTGTGGCATTCCTGGAGAACTACTGAAAGTTAGGGGTTAGTCCATTGTCCATGGGTTACATGCAGTCCTGAGTGCTGTATGCCACACAGATACCATTCTTCTTGACTAGAAAAGGGGCTGGTCTCCCCTATCTGGAAACGGAAAGGGGATTGACAGGACTGCAATAACTACTGTGGTATAACACTGCTCAGTGTGCCAGGCAAGGTTTTTGCCCATGTTCTACTAATGCTAATTTGAGGCCACCTACTAAAGGAGCAGAGACCTGAGCAGTTTAGATTTATACCCATGAAGTTAACAATTGGCCGGATAGTGGCACTCCGGGTTCTCGTGGAACAGCAACTTAAATATTAAAAGAGTCGCTTGCAATATATTTGATCTCAAGAAGGCATTTGATTCAATGAACCAATAGACGCTCAGGGAGCTAATAAGGGTACGTGGGATTCACGCTGCTATTATTGACATAGTGTCCGGATTTTATACAGGAACAGAGAGTGTTGTCAAGTGGGATGGCGGATAATCCTTCTTCTTCCCTGCGACTTCAGGTGTGAGACAGGGTGCATTCTAGCACCGACACTTGTCAACACTTGCATAGTCTGGGGGAGGCTGAACCTTTGACCCCCAAGTCAGCCTGTATAAAAGATTGTGTTTCTGGCATTATACCATCTTATTACCAATGGAAATACTAAGACTCGCTGAAAAAAATCAGCTCTCTATGTGCGCGCGCGAGCGCAGAATTTTATTGCACTATTTGTAAAATCATCTAGTCACTCAAAATTGTTCAAATTTCCCGCAATTTTTGCATGGCGTATCCTACAAGCATCCCCTACAATGTAGAGTTTTTGTTTACCCCTATTGAATAATAGAAGGTACTGAAAAAAATATATTATATAATTATTTTTGGGGTACAACTGATTTTGACTCCAAAATGGTCAAAACTCGGATATTTTCGGCAAAACGGCAATTATCTAAACGTACAGGCGTTCCTATATACCCCTATGTATAGTATTTAGAAGGGGAATGCATTTGAGCAATACATAATAATATAGATGCACTCGTAAGTGCCAAAATATGATCGCAAGCCACTGAAATTCATAGATTTTCATCAGACAAAAAACATTTTGGGGGAGATATAATAGTTAGTCCTCCTTATCTTTCGTTTTCTACCATGGCGCGCACATAGAAGATAGAGTTTTATGACCAACTAAACAAAATTTTCGTCAGGGGGAAGCTTGGCAGAATTTATCAGACAATTTTTTACCAAAATCATGATATTGGGGCCCCCCCAAGGGGGTGCTAGGGATGTCATATGGGCGTTTATGCCCTCATATGATCATTTATATTGCTTACAGAAGCCCTTTAGACTAAAGACACAAAACATTTTTTTGGGTGGCTGAAAGAATATTTGTTTAGTTTTTCGGGGGTCGAGGTCGAACCCCCAGCCCGGGGGGTTATGGATGCGATATGTTTTTTTGTTCCCTCCTATGCTATTCTCCTATGTTGAAAGAAGCATTATAGAACAAGAACAAACCAAATTTAAATTTTGATTTCTGGGCTCAGCAGAAGTTCAGCCTCCCTTTATTTAATGGGCCAGACAGTTAGATAGGGATACTATGGAGTAGACGTTGGCAGTTTCAAGTACCCCGATCTTGATTTTGCAGATGATGCAATGATCCTAGCGGAGACATTGGATGTTCTCAGTTTGGTCCTTGAGACACTACATGATGAGTCGAAGCAGTTGGGTTTCAAGATGTCTTGGGCTAAGACCAAAGTCCAAGCAGTGTAATATATTTATACATGTGGTGAGGACTTGGAGATCTTGGATAAATGTACTTATCTTGGTAGCGTGATCATAAAAGTGGAGAGTTTGGCTACGATGTCAATCGTCGCCTGGACTTAGCATATGGGGTTATGGATTCACTCAACGAAAGTATTTGGTATTGTCAAGACCTGTGCAGAAGGATGAATCTGCGGATCTTCAAGGCACTGGTGCTCCCGGTCCTATTATATGCCTGTGAGACATGAACACTTAACAGTGAGTTGAAGAAACACATCAATTCTTTGGTACTAAATATTTTTGCAGGATCATGGGTTATCGCTGGCATGACTACTTTTCAAACCAGTGACTATTCCATGAAACTGATATAAGATCAAATTAGTTGCATGGTCCGTGAACGCCAACTTCGGCTATATGGGCATGTGGTTCAATTTCCTGAAGCAGACTCTCCTCACCAGGTGGTCTCTACAGAGGACAACCCTAAGTGGAGGAGACTTAGGGGAAGAACACAAAACTTATGGCTGAGCCAAGTCAACCAATCTTATGATAGGATAATTGACATGGGCCTGACAGATCATCCAGAGGCTTGAATTCTCGTCCAGGAGGATCCCCGCAGTGTATTCGGTGGGTGAGTGTGGCTATGCGCTGTCACGGCGTATGCCCCCATTGATTGATTGTTGTTTTTCAGATAAAAACATACTGTATATATATATATATATATATATATATATATATATATATATAAATAAATATTAGTTATTATATTTTTCTAACTCGTCCTGCTTCCGGTGGCGCCATTTCTACCCTTTCCCTGGCATCGTAATATTTATATAGACCATCAATTTCCAACTTTACTGCACAAGTTACCTTCACTTTTACGCCCATCTCCTTATTCTTTCCTTAGTCATAATCTCAGTTAACACCTCCTTTATCTTTGCTTTATTCTCTCTTATAATTCTTCCGTGTGAAGTATATCAATGATGACATTCATGATAGTTCCCTTATAATGATTAATTCTGAGAAACACTCAACATATTCATGCCACTTGTTTGTCCATCCCAACAAGCAGTGATGTCATGTGTGATCTACTTATTGTTTTGAGCAACAACAATATATTTGTAAGTTCATCAGGGAGATCTGAATTGACACACCATCTATAGAACGTAATTTAATCAGTATAGCACTAATATCGGTTTGTTTCACCTGTTATCTGGCTTCCACACTTGGCTGCATCGGAAGTACAGTATATGATACATCAGAATTATCAATTGTTGTTTTACCCTGGTTCCCTCACTAAATTCACCGGATTAGTTTTACTATATAACTTTCTCCAGTTGTGTAAACTTTATCAGTTCCTCAGAGAAAACACGGGCAAGATTAACTTGTATTAACCCGTGGAGCCCCGGCTAGTTTTGTAATGTTTGCGCACCAGAACCCGGCCGGTTTTCAAAAAATGGTTTTATTCCAGAAACAATAGCGAATGGGTTAGGAATAAAGGAAAAACCACGAAAAACCGCTCAAAAAGCTTAAAAAATGGTCCTACAGAGCCCCCGAAAACGGATTTTACAAGAGTAAAAAATTGAAGGCAATTATCCCAAAAAAAACAGGTTATTGCGCGCTCGCGCGCACGCACGTGGACTTTGAGAGTTTTCAACCATCGGCACGGTTGCGTGGGATACGTATACAGTTCCCATACAAATCTGAGCCCTCTTGAGTGGCTACACCTGAGGTTACGGTCGGCGCAATTAGGGTGACGCGTCAGGCGCGTCTCTGGGGCTGTGCGTTACATACATCGCCGACGCGTCAGACGCGTCGCTGGGGCTGGACGGGTTAATAAAGTCCTAAGAAGTGTTGCCAGTTAGATAGAAATGAAAGATTTGTGTTATCGAGCATGACACAATAAGCATATATGGTAATTTAATGTTTGTATATTATATAGTTCTGGGACATAACGTATGATGTGGTGGTAATAGTATAGGTCATAAAGGATACACACCTTGGATGATACCTAATATTTGAATACATATTACATGCACAGGGTTCAAAGATTGTCCTGGTCCGGATTATTCGTCTATTCAATGTATAATGAGATAAGAATTTGGTTGAATGGTCTCAGGTCCTATAGTCTGTTTCTTTTCAACTGGCGGTAAATAGCAAAGTTCCCATCAAGATTCCTCAGTTGTTTTGAAAAAATTGTAGTGAAGTATGGGGCCAAATATATAAACTTAGTCTAAATATGATGCACACACATATTAGTTTCATATTTTTTCATATTTGTCCACTAAGTCTCGATAAATTAGCTGCTAAGGGATTCAATGTATCGTCACCTGAAAAGAAACAGAGTATAGGCACAAAGATGAAGAGTCTATCGGGTGTGGAGGACGACACTGTCCTGAGCCACGATGATGATGATGGCTCCTCACAGGGTTATAGTCTATTCATTATAAATAGGCCATACATCTTGAACTCTATCCTCTATAACTCAAAAAGGGCTGAAGCAAATGTGCTCAACATGTCCACACCTGTTCGCTGGCTAACTCCTCACAAATGGTAGAATCATTAAAGGGTGGTGGTCTGTATTTATGGACACCTTTCTCCCTCACAAACACACACACACACACATATATATATATATATATATATTATATAATATATATATATATATATATATATATATGGTAATAATTCGTGGAGTGTTGTGGGTTTGGAGATTTTTATTTCAGAACCCCCCCCCCCCCCCCCACCCCCCACACACACAGACAGAGTAGTTAGTATTGCAGGGCAAGTGAGTGGGGGAGGATGGGAAGGGGTAGGAGGTGTGGGGTTTGGTGAAGATGAGGGTCTTGTCTATAGTGTCTGAGAGGGTCCGGGGGGTTGCTTGAACTCATCCTCCATGGCCATCTTGCGCACTGCGATCCGCTTCATAGTGGGGGGGGGGGAAGTCCTCTTCCTACACAAACCAATCCCCATCCCTGAATGGCACAACCTAGACTCTCTTCCCCCTGATGTATGAGTCAGTGTCCCTGGACTCCCCTGAAGAGTTGGGTACATCCCCTCGTCCACTCTTCCCCTATAATGTAATTGGGTTGTCTCTAGTGTTCGGCGTCCCCCTGTGATAGGGGCGTCTCTGGCGATAGCAGTTCCCCTATGGTATCTGAAAGGGGTGTTTCTGGGTGGATGGGACTCGATAGCCTTGGCGGGCAAACCATCTAAGGGAATAAACTCTAAACAAAATTACCGATGGACGACACGCTAATCGGTGCTACTTACAGGTGGCGATCTCTATAACAGAAGACAGTTAACAGATGGGGAGATTGCAGGCACCAATCGAACAAGGTAATACCCAGGAGAGGCTTACAGGCATATGATAAGGAGTTGCTGGAACTCCTGTTTCATTTATCTGGCTTCCCTTACTGTTTCTATTTGTGCCTCACCTACACAGAGTGATCCAACTTGCTCTCACAAACACCTCCTCCTTATATCTACTTCACTACACTAAACAAGCACACCACACTTCTTTCTGTCACAAAAAAAAAAAATTGTCTGTACGAGCTGATTCTGCCTCGGTAGTTTGTTCGTCCCAACTTGGGTTTACTCGGTCTGGCTTGAGTTTGTTCGTCTCTACCTGCTTTCAACTCAGCGGGAGGCACTTGTCACAGGCAGCTCTGCCTTTTGCCTGTCTCATCCACACACAAAAAAAATATATATATATATATATATATTATTGAGGGATGGGCTGATGCTTCAGGTGCGCTCTGTTTATGACATATTTGCTAGTGCTAAATCTTGAGCATTTCAACAAACAAACATTGACATAAGTGTATGATTTATGCTTTTATTTTTAACCTTTAGTAATGAACAGGGCGAGGTGTTTGATCTGAATATTGGGTTGGTGTATGGTTGTTCACATTATATGGATGGAGTCATGAAAGAAATATAAGGAAGAGCAGAGGATGTTGGAGTACCCCTGGTAATGAAAGGGAGCCATTTCACTGACCAACCTGGTGAACAAGGCTACATCTTTTCTATCCTAAATTACGTCGAGCAGTTAGTCCAGCATCCTACTCGAATACCTGACCACCATGGAGATCGGTCCAACATTCTTGACTTATTTCTAACTTCTAATCCTTCTACTTGGGCTGTAAACCCTTTCCTCTCCGTTGGGCTTCTCCAATCATAGCCTTAGCTCTGTCACCTGTCCTATCTCTCCAGTACGGCCACCCAATCCTCCCAACTGGTGGCGCTTGTGGCACTTTGGCGCTGACGACTAGAAGGTTTTTCGGCAGTATTTCTTTGAGTTCCCATGGAATGATTTTTGATTCCGCAGCTGGAGACCCACGGAGTATGCCTAGCACATAACCTTGGTAATTCTTTCGGGCATGGAAGCATACATGCCATTCTCTTTCTCTCAAACTAACTCACAAAAATCTTTGTTTACTCACGCTTGTTCTATTGCTCTCCGCAATAAGGAGGAAGCATTCAAATGGTACTATCACTTTCAAACTGAAGAGTCACGAACTTTATATGTTTCTCCCTTGAAACAAGCTAAATCTGTCTTTCGACTCGCCAAAAACTCTTTTATTAATAACAAATGCTCTGAACTATCTAACTCTAGCTCTTCCCAAGCTTTTTGGCTTCTAGCCAAAAATCTCTCCAAGAATTTAACTTCCTTGTCTTTCCCCCTTCTTTTCCACTCTAACGGTACCACTTCTACCTCTGACAAAGCTGAACTCTTTGCTCAAACTTTCGCTAAAAACGTCACCTTAAATTATTCTGGCGCTACTCCTCCCTCTCAACCCCCCCATCACTTACGAATGCCCAATATCATTATTGTTTCTAATCTCTAGCAGGCATACAAACAAAATGGCATTCCTCCTATTGTACTCAAAAACTGTTCTTCTATGCTGACTCCCTGCCTAGGCAAATGTTTTTGTTTCTGTCTTTCATTCTTGCTGGAATAGAATCTATATGTTTTAAAACCATGGAAAAGTGAACCAATTTTACTCACTAGATCCTGGAAAATGGACTTAACTTTGCTTCATACTCCCTTTATTTATTCCTCTCTCCACAACTTCTGGGAGGCCGACCTCACTCTCTCATCCATTTCTAATGTCCCGCTATATATATTGTTCCCTCTCTTTATGTTGTCACCCTCCCCTATTCCCTTTTCTCTTTATATCCTCTCAATCCCATTTTAACTTACTACACCTTATAAGTTCTTCTCTCATCATTCTTGATTCTCTGACACTTACCTCCCCTACTTTCTTAATTTGTCCTTCCTCCATCTCTATGTATCCTCATTCTCCATTTCCTTCTTTATTCCTCCCATCACTATCCTTTCTTTTCTCTCAATCTCACTTCTCTTCATTGTTCCATTACTATCTCATTTATCTCTCTATATTCCATTTAAATCTAATTTTTCTGTCTATACTCTTCTTCTCTCTATCTGTCTTTGATACATCTTCCCACTTTCTCCTCTCATTTCCACTCTAATCTTGCTCATTCTCTCTCCTTCTTCCAAAGTCAAGGTTTTCCCACTCTCGCTACATTCCTTCTGTATTCCGCATCCTCCATATAATTATATTTAATTGTGTTCTTCCCTCCCCTCTTGCTCTCAGTGTGAGAGAGAGGGGGGGGGGGGGGGGAGGGCACATCACTGACTCACGCCACAGTATTGAGTTGTTTTTGTCCTGTGTGTGCGTGTGTGTGTGTTTGTATGGTGTCGTATCTGCCTCCCATTTTCTTTACCCTTATTCCACTTTCTTGAAGATGGTGCTATTATTTTGTACTTGCATCCCTACCAATCTCCCTCTCTCATTTATTCCTCTCTATCCTTCCTCCCTCTTTCCCATCTCCCTTATTCCTTCATATTCTTTTAGTCATTCTCCATTGTGTTAATTTCCATCCTTCCTTTCTCAAGAACCCCCACCACTACCAGACCACGACTTACCTACCTGGCTATATTTCCACGGTCAGGCTCGCAGTGTTCCTTGTAGATAAATTGTCTGGTCTAAAGACGCTGGTTATTGCATCTATACATATGGCAACATTCATCGCATAATCCGCGCGGCCCACATTTGACGGCAAACTAAATTATTTATGTGCGAAACCAGGTATATACATTTTGCGCACCTAATGGTTTATGCTCAGAACCTGACGTATGTAGAATTTACGCTTCTGACTGTTCGGGTCGAGTCGTAATTGTGAAATTGATACATAATACTTTTGAACATTGTTAAATTTAACTTGGTCATTAAGTTTGTCCTTAATATAAAACTAATGTCTTCAGGATCATAATTTATTTATCTCCCTATTTATGCACAATACTGACTAAACAAATACACAATCATGGAGTTGTCTATTACATTATAAGAAACCAATACTTGTAAACTAAATTCATGATTTATAGATAGTATATAAAACAAAGATAATACAAAAATATGGTAGTGTATGTGCCACTGATTCTAGCTGTGTGTGTGTGTGTAAGAGAATGTATGTGTGTGTGTGTGTGTGTGTGGTTATTCCTACTCTCAGCCTTTCCCAGACAGAGGAAGGCCACCGAGATCTTAGAATTCTCCTTATGTAAATCCCTCAAATCCCTGCTGCCTCCTTTGCTGCATCCATTTCCAATATTTGTAGAAGAGCTGCAGCATCAGTGTTACGGACTAGGGCTCAAACCCACAACACCATGAATAAATGATTAACTCTAATGAAAAGGCAACACAACTTATCACCGTGGTATTATTAAGAATGGAAGTTAACCACTCAAAACTAGACTGCAAGGTTAAAATTATCCTCCAGCGAAACCCTATTATTATATTACCCTATTGCTATTATTAAGTTTACGCTAATTAAATGTCAGTAGAATAATTTATGCTTTTGTAAATCCTTTAGGATCTATATGTAAGGAACCACAAAAATATCAAGGTATTTAAATCTTTAAGTTAATTTGAAAGTGAAAGATAGTAGGCTACATGAAAATAAATAAGGTAGGTATGGATGAAAAGATAATTTAAAAGTATGGATATTATTTACATATAAATTACACTTTATACATCTATCCTTACATTCATATACTGTAAATTACACTTTATACATCTATCCTTACATTCACACAATACAACATAATCATACAATACAAAATAATAATACTTATCTATAGAGAGATAGTTATACAAGGCAGGACAAACTCAGGATGACCCATGGTGAGGTCTTGGCGAAGCAGAGGCGTAAGGAGAACTGACGTTTCTCAAATCCTATTTTCTATCGAGTCCTTGCATGGTCAGTAAAGTTATCGTACTGGACTAAAATACAACTACTCGCTCTCCAATCAAACAACTTAAACTCAACTAATAATTATACAGAATACTTCATTAAAATATATAAATGAAGAGTAAAACATTAAATCACGAATTATATAAAGAATAATCATACGTCTGCCAGAGAGATGCTTAAACAAGGTAACGTGTGCGCTTGGCACCACAATCTGCCGGCTTTTATGGCCTGCGGAAAACTATGTCTGGCAAGTAGGCTAAGGTACACTGTGAACACAAAGTGTGTTCCCCGAAGTTAGTTTACTTCCTAAAGGCCTTCCTATGTACAAATAGATAGTCACACATACCCACTAATAATTAGTTAATTCTATCCCACCAGCAATTAGTTTTAATTAAGGCAATACATAACACCTCCCCCATTAAGAGATTTATAAGGGAAACATTGTAAATCAAAATATTCTAAGTTCTAGATAACATGTCTGCAATTACATTGTTTTTTCCCCTTGATATGAAAAATGTGCAGCTTGTAAGGTTGCAATGCCAGAGCCCACCTCATGAGACGCTGGTTAGAGTTTTTCATCTTATGCAGAAATTTGAGGGGATTATGATCAGTGAACACATCAATAGGAAAGCAAGAACCATTCAAGTACACATTAAACTTATCAATGGCAAACAACAATGCAAAGCACTCCTTTTCAATAGTACTATAATGTCTCTGGTATGGTTTGAACTTTGTGGATGCGTAGCAAACAGGTTGTAATACTTCATTCTCGCTATACTGTAACAATATAGCTCCTGCTCCCACATCACTGGCGTTTATTTGCAAGATAAACGGCTTGGTGAATTGTGGAGATTTCAGTATGGGCGCATTTGTGAGAAGGGCACGGATTTTCACGAAAGCGTCCTGGCATTCCTGAGTCCAAACAAACTTCTTCTTTGGACTGACTAGGTCTGTTAAAGGTGCAGAGAGGTCAGACAAATTGGGCACAAAGCGCCGGTAGTACCCACTCATGCCCATGAAGCGCATTAGTGCCTTACGATCATGAGGAACAGGCAGTGACGCAATGGCTTCTACTTTGGCAGATACTGGGCTAACCTCACCTTGCCCAACCACATGACCCAGGAATATTACGTTGGCATGTCCAAACTCACTATTGGCCACGTTTACTGTTAAGTGTACTTCAGCCAGGTTGTAGAATAGGGCACGCAGTTGAAGTTGATGATCTTCCCATGATTTGCTGTATACTACCAGATCGTCCAAGTAAGATTGCACCCCGATGAGTCCCTCTGTCACCCGATGAATCAGCCGTTGGAAGGTTGCTGGTACGTTGACCATCCCAAAGGGCATGACGGTGTAGTGGTGTAAGCCGTCAGGGGTGACAAACGCAGAGATTAGTTTGGCACGCTCAGTCAGCCGGACCTGGTAGTACCCACGCAATAAGTCGATCTTGGTAATGTAGTTGGCGTCCCACAGTTGGTCGATAAGGTCGTCAATCCGAGGAAGAGGGTAGCAGTCCTGACAGGTTAGTTGGTTAACCTGGCGGTAGTCAGTGCACATCCGGAATGATCCATCCGGCTTGACCACTAACAGGCATGGTGAAGCCCAATCGCTGTCACTCTTCTCCACCAGGCCATTATTCATCAGGAACATCACCTCCTTCCTCAGGGCCTCCCGCTTCCATGGACTGGCGCGGTAGGGATGCTGCTTGATGGGACGAGCACCGTCGACCAACACCACATCATGCTCAACCAGAGGGCACTGCCGGGGAACATTGCCAAACAGCTGTGGAAACTCATTAAGCAGGGATTCCAAGTCACCACTCTGGTCAGGCGGCAAGTGCTGGAATTTTAGATGAGGATTAGACAAGAAATCAGAGTTTTGCAATTTCGTGTCCGAGGGAAAAGAAATATATTCTTCATCCGCAATTACAGAGTTTGCTACATCCACGTTCAACACAGGGGCATCATTGCCAGGATCTCTTACAAAGTATGGCTTGATCAGGTTCACATGTATTAGTCTCTCTGCCTTTCGTCTGTCAGGAGTTTTCAAGACATATTTACATTACTGGTCTTTCGTTTTATCACGTAAGGACCATGAAACTTACTTTGTAAAGGTTTCTTAGGGATTGTCAGATAGGCTAACACAAGATCACCTGGCTTTAACTCTCTGGCAACAGCTTTCCTGTCAAAATTGTCTTTCATTGTTACCTGAGAATCCTTCAGGTTTTTCATTGCATGTTCTATAGCAGTTTTTAATCGTTGTCTAAACTGATGAACATAGGTAAGAAGAGGTTTACTGAAAGGTGTATCTAACCAAGTTTCTTTTAGAACTTTAAGAGGACCTCTAACCTCATGACCATACACCAACTCATAAGGTGAAAACCCAAGGGAATCTTGTACACAACTCCTTACAGCATACAACACAAAATGAATACCTTCATCCCAATCTGCATTATTTTCCTCGCAATACTTTGTCAACATTGACTTGAGAGGTTGATGTAGGCGTTCTAATGCACCTTGGGACTCTGGTCTACAGGCTGTGGAATGGTACTGGCGCACTCCCAACTCATCCATAGTTTGTTTGAAAAGTTTGGAAGTGAAATTGCTACCTAGGTCAGATTGGACAATATGAGGAATTCCATACTGAGTGAAGAATTTACTAAGGGCTTTCACGATATTCTTGGAAGTTATTCGCCTCAATGGAAAAACCTCTGGATACCTAGTGGTAGAACACATGTTACGACCGGGGCTCGTATAAAACAAGGGCTCATGATCATTGGACTAGAAAGGCACACAGCCACAACGGTAACACTAGATCCAACCCTCGAACTTATAATGCCGGCGCACAAAAAACACCTATACCCTCCAGAGTTAAATCTGCGATAACGGTATCCTATAACTCAGTATAAGTGCACTACTACTACAGGCTGATGATCTCGGATACAGCCTGATCACAACAACATACAATTACGTTAATAAGGTATACAAGGAAAAGATAGAGATCTTAATTAAATCACTGCAATGATTTAATGCAAACTAGAAGAAGGTATATTTAAAGTTAGTCTAAACAATAATGAACTGTCACTCCTAGACTAAAGAAAGTGAACGAAAGTCCTACAGCATCGAGCGGGAATCTTCTGAAGAAAGTCTGATGCTGGGGTAAGATGATCGTATCGGATTTTGAACTGTTATATAAAGCAGGGTCAATATAGGACAAGTGTAGAGACAGACAGTGTCAACTGACACGGGAATAATGATAAATGCACACTAGTATTATCTCCAACAACAAAAGAAGTCCTTCGTCAGGCAAGTAAAAACCTGCTCAGGTTGTGCAACTCAACAACAACCAAGGCTTACGGTCAACGTGAATAAGAATGCTGCATACATAACATAAGAGTTTATAATTCTAAACAGGTGTCTGCTAGGCTAATAAAGTCTAGCTGGGATGTCGTAGGCTAGGAAACAATGGCTGAGCAAGCGGCTCGTAGCCTAGCGAGGTCCTTAAGACTGTGCGGCCAAATTACGTTAATTGACGGGGTGCTCTCTTGAGAGATCCAGATCGCTAGTATCTGGTTCTCTCCTGGCGACCCTCTCAAAGTCAAAACAAAACGAGTTAGCACAAGTGCTGGGTGGCAGAGGCAAAAGCCCTCACTCGCAGCACAGTGCTAAACTCACAAGGTACACAGTCAGAAAGACCACCTAGGCTTCCCACGTCTCCATTGCGATTGTACAGGTTAAACAAAACCTGTTACACATCGGAAATCACAACACCTGTAGCCTTACCCCAGTCTAGCATTAAATAGCCCAGCAGACAGCCAAGGAATAGGCAGGGAGACACCGTGAGTGTGTCGAACCTCTACGGACAAAATGGTAACCCCTCCAAAATGCCTAACTAAACATATAATATCTGAGAGCTTCAGCATATAATACGATGGCCGATATATGAAATCGTGGAGAACCAAAGGGGAGTTATGATATTAAATAGAGAGGAAGAAGGAGAGGTAAGAAGTTGAGAGAGAGAGAAAGTGCTCTATAGGTAGAAGTTGGGGACAGGTGGCAAGGGATATGTTAGGGGTATGCTGGTCAAGCAAGCTCTGAAGAGAGTAGCTCCTCGGGACCCCTCCAGGATCACACACAAAGGCATGGTGGTCAGCCAATCACAGGCCGCTACGTCACCAGACAGCAGGCCCGCAGAAGGCGCCAGGAACCACCAGCCAATCAAAACCGAGAGAAAGCCACGCGGGCGAGGGACTCCTCCGGGAGGGAGGAAGGAGGAGGGAAAACAACACTCCCCTCCCACGCTGCTCGCTCGCTCTCTCTCCTTCACTACAATGCATCTTATGTTCAACTCATGATATAAAATATAATGCATTGTCACAGGCGAAAATAAAGACCACTTCTATACTGCCTGTAACATGACGATTCACAAGAAAGAAAGTACAACATTGTAGATAGACTGTAGCCCATTTCACTTCCCTGGCGAGAGCTAGTGGCTACCGGGAGGCGATTCTGCCAACGCTGGCAGGCGTCACACCCCGCCCAAGATATAGGACGCTCAACAGATATCACGATATCTGACAAGGCAGAATGCCGACAAGACCCGTCACACATAGGCACTCCGCCAGAAATGAAATGCAAAGCTCAATCTTACATAAAACAACATATCAACATAAAGAAAATCTTATATCCCCTCCCAAACATAATAGTATAATTTTAGCCTGCTATGCTCCCAGAGCGAGCTTCACAGAGCCCAGCCTCCTAAGTGAAAGACAGGTTCAACTTAGGACTTTAGCTATAATATTGGCAACTTACAATTAACTATCAAAAGAAAGAGTTTTTATGTGATTTTTTTAATTTTTAATATGTTTATGGCGGCTGCACTTACAGGGGCAAGCCTAGTTTTTCTCCACTCTCAACACACACTGACTGAACGGCGAGGGTTCTCCTGCAAACAGACCCTCCCGTGACAAACAATCAGCCAAAACATTATCAGTGCCCTTAGCATGCCACACATCCAACTTGTGTTCCGGCAGCACAACACCTGACACTGATAAACTGCCCAGTTCATCACAAGACTGGCACTTCTCTTCGCTCTTTCCGGCAACGGGACCTGCCAAAAGCCTTTCACTAGTTCTACCTTCGTGATTAGCGATGCAGCCCCGATGCGGTCTATGGTGTCGTCAACTCTCGATAAGGTATAGGCATCCGTCAGGGATAATGCACACACACTCGCAATCAACACACACGCTGATCTTGCCACTTAACACAGGTTGTAAAGTTACAAGCAACGACCACTCACGACATTCCTTATCCCTCAGACCCTTCGTCAACACGTAATCCAGCTCTGCTTGCACCACAGGCTGTCGAGCAGGATTTATACGGTAGGGAATTAAACTGAGCCTTGCACTGTCTCCAGCCTCCATGTCAGACTCTACCCCGTACATCAGGCCTGGGAAGCAACAAACATGCGGATGCACTGCCACAGCCTAGTAAACAACTTATCTCGCAGAACAACATGCCAAGTGCCCTCCCAAAACCCAGCCGAGACCGCAGCTTCTAACCTGTAGTCTCCCTCCTTCTCCTCCTTCGTCCCTAGAACAGCATGGTCATGAGAGGGACAATCAGTACCACCTGTGCAGTCACTCCCATAGTTCAGTATTGCTAAGGCTTCCCCGCCGATACCGTACATGTTTACCCCCGCATTCCTTACGACTACATCTGCCTGCACAGCATCACCGCTTTTAGCGACATGGCCAGATACAGTCGGTCTATGGTAGGGCTGTTGCATTCGACTAGAGCAGCATTGGGAGGCTATACGACGACCGGGCACATCCACTCCACAGCCAAACTCACCAATCTGCTCAATGTCCTCCTTTTGACCACCCTTGGCAGCCATGGGTCGACCCTGACCTGACAACCATGTCCAAGCCTCGCCGCCCACCTTGAACCACCGAAACAACGAGGCTAACGGTCTTCCAACATTCACATGACCTGCCCGCGGAACATCTTGCACCGCCTGAGTTGTGAGGCTCAGGGGCTCGGCACGACCAGTGGGGTATGAACCGAGCTGGTGCTGGAGCGCTGCACACTGCTGCTCAGGCAGGTGCTCTAGCGCTTCCACAGCCACCAGACTCGTGTCCCCCGCCCATTGGTCCGCCGAGACATGACAATCCCTACTCTCCTCCACCTGTGCCCTACTGCCCCCTCTCCTTCTCCACCTTGGCTGCTGCAGACCAACGCAGGGACAGTAGGCTGCTCAGGTGGTTGCCTCACAAACTCCTCCAACAGGTTCACATGACATGTTTCCCCGTCCTCGTGTTTGATCTCGACAGCACCATTACCACACTTCTGAACTTCCGGATCCTCCAACTGCAGTTTACAAATATCTGAGGGAACCAACCTGTCTAAGTGCTTCCGAAGCAACCCAAGTCCTCCCCCAATATCAAACTGAGCAACCCTTTTTTCTCTCTGTGTGTAACGTTGCTGCCTCGGAGTCTCTTCCTGCCCTACCTCCTCACTAGCTGTGACAGGTCCTGGGGCTTCTCCAGACTCCAACAATGGTGCCAATACTGAGTCGCCAAGAAGGGCTGCTGGTACTAAACTCTCCAAACTTTTACCAACATTAGCCATCTTCTTCCAACCGTTCCTCCGTTGATCAGAAGACTGAGGAATAGGCTGTGACACTTTGGATGCAAGAGGTCTTGTAACAACGCACGCCATAGGTTGTACTTGACACTTCTCTACCCACTCCTATTCCTCCCTACTCACGTCGGCCGGCTTCTCGGCAACGACCAAGGGGGAAACCTCAGAAGTAGGCACCGCAAAGTCGTTGCCGAGAAGGAGGTCGACGCCCCCAACAGGCAAGTTCTCCACAATTCCCACATCCAACTCTTGTGTCACACCATCTACCTCCAGTTCCATCCTGACCAACGGGTATGACCTGATAGCATTGATACCTTGCACCACAACCACCCGTGCCGCGTTTATTGGTCTACCAGTAAAGTTCTTCAACAAAGTCTGAGAGGCACCCGTGTCTCGCAACAGCTCAACTCCATGCTTCTTACCAGCCCACTTCACGCATCCATGCCCGCGATGGTCACAAAAGACATCGCGGACAGGGTTCGAGCCTTCCGGATTCTTCTCCACTGGCTGTGTCCCAGCCTCTGACGTTATACCCCGGGCAAACTCAGACGACTTCGGGGACACCCCAATGTTGCGAGCCAAAGACACAACTGCATTAGGTAGCTTGCTTGGACAGGCTCTTGCAAAATGCCCCTCCTCATGACAATGAAAACACTCTAACTCCTCCTTGGGCTTCCCATGAGGTGGGGAAGGGCACTGACCCTTCTTAAACGGGACGGTACTAGGTTAATGGTAATTTTTTTTTTTTTTAAGAGACAATGAACGGAGGAAGAAAAAACACAGATAAGACAAAAAGGTCCATGTACCTAAAGGCATCCTCCATTCATAAAATGTTTGTAACAACTGGATTTAAACATTTGTAGATTGTAAGTTTGTGGAAAGCAATTCGAGGGAAGTGAATTCCAAAGAGTAGTAGCTCTGGGGATAAATGAATTCTGATAAGCAGAAGTTCTGCATTGTGGAGGAGAAAGTGTAAATTCATGGGCGCTCTCAGCTGCCCTAGTTCTACGGGGAAAGATGTGGAGAGGCGGCACAATTGAAGCAAGTTCCTAGGAAACAATTGCTGTGAAAATATCTGTAGAATAATGCAAGGGATGCAACGTTTCTTCGTATGGATAATGTAGGAAGGTCCTGTGTGATTGCAGGGTTATTGATTAATCTAATAGCTTTATTTTGAATTTTGTCCAACTGCCTCAATGCAACCACTCCACTTCCACTCCACAGAGGTGAACAGTAATCCATCTGAGAACGCACATGACTTTTATATATTACGGCCACTCGTCAGTGAAGAATTCTCGAACTCTGTACAGGAGTCCCATTTTTTTAGAGGCATTCTTAGCAATGCTTCTAACATAATGTGTCCAGCTCAAGTTAGTAGTTAATGTTACACCGAGAATGTCAATACTAGGGGAAGTGGGAATATTTACATCATTAAAAAATATATGGGAGTCAGTGATATTCTTTCGGTTAGAAAATTGAATGTACTTGGTTTTCTGTGCATTAAAGGAAACTAGATTATTTTGTCCCCATCCATTAATCCTAGAAAGGTCCTGGTTCAGAGAAATTGCAGTGTTTATTTTTGAATTTATAAGATCGGGTTGGGTGAAAGAATTGGTAAATATGAAGGAACTGTGGAGTGTTGAGTCATCTGCGTAGGAATGTATTGGATTATGAGTGGTAGATATGAGATCATTGATATGAATGAGGAACAGAATTGGGGCCAAAACTTATCCCTGGGGAACACCAGCATTTATTGAGTGAAATTGAGAATAAAGGCCATCTATAATTACACATATTTTTCTGTTATGAAGATAAGAAGAAATTAGTGGAACTAATGATGCAAGGCCGTAGTGTGACATCTTCGACAATAAGGATTGATGCCAGACTATCAAATGCCTTTGATATATCCAGTGCTATTGTATGTGTTTCACCATGTTGGTCTGTAGCTTGGTTGATTTGATGCGTAAGAAGGCAAAGCATGTCTGCAGTTGGTTGTCATTGCTCTTGTTCTTAGTGTAATTATGTGTATCAGTGTTTCGGGGAGGGGGAGGGTTACGCTCCTTATTGCCTGCATCCCTTCACTGTGCAAGACCGCACCCACGAATCAAAGATAACCGAAGGTTAGCCATCTCAGCTGCCTCCTGAAGAGTTTTCGGGTTCTTTTCTTTAATATTCAACATCAGATCGCCGCCCGTACCACTTGAAAAATTGTTCTAGAAGCATCAGCTGTTTCAACTCCTCAAACGTCGATGCTTTCTCAGAACGCAGCCAGTTTCTAAATGCATCGGACAGATCCCGGGCATGCTCAAGAAAGGTGCACTCACGACCCTTCGTTACGCCCCGGAACTTCAATCTGTACGTCTCTGGTTGTAACTCATATGTCCGCAGGACAGCCTCCTTCAATACCTCATAATCGATGCACAACTCCAAAGGCAACGCATCATATGCCCTGAGTCCTTTGCCAACCAACCTAGAGGAAACAAGGGCTGCCCACTTAACCTCGGGCCATTGGTGCTCCCGGCACTTCTTCTCAAAACGCATAAAAAATTCAGTGACACCCGACTCGTCAAATACAGGGACTAACTTAAGAAGGTGCGATAAAGACTGATCAAGACCCCGATTCCCAGAACCGAGACGCTGCCCTGTCAACTCCACCCTAGACTTCTCAAGATCTATGTCTGCACCAGTACTTCGCCTTTCTCTCCTCAGACTCCTTCTCTCGCTGCCGTTGCTCGAGCTCATATCTGGCCCTTCTCTCCTCAGCCTGAATCTTAGCCATCTCAAACTCCCACTGGTGCTGCTCACATCCCCGTGCTGCTTAGCCATCTCAAGCTGGAAGAGCATCTCTGCAGTTAAACCTTGAGGAGGAGGAGATGCAACAATTGGAGACTCACCCAAGTGCAAACCACGCTGCCAGTGACTATCGGCCTGCGGGAACGTACCCGGCCCCGGAGCCCGAGGGGGCGCCATGGTGGGAGTCGAGTGGAATAGGGCGTGGGCCGAAGGTGCCCCAGCTCCACCCGAAGAAGCCCCACGCACCCCGCCGAGCACACAGGCCACCAGGTCACCTCTCGACATGTGCTAGTGCCCACATGCCCCATGGACCGTGGCCAAACACTGGAGACCATATCGATCAATCCCCGACACCCGGTCAACATAATAGGCATCTCCAGAATCTTCCTTGCATCCTACTCACTGGTTATAACTCTAATGCCTTCTGACAAACCCCGCGGCTGCACCTCAGTCTGTTCCCGTACTGTATCCCCACTGTACACTGACCTGTCGTCCGACAAATTATTGTCCTACCGAAAT